>JAJMFC010000091.1:0-48047 GCA_030574475.1 Trigonopsis californica
GTTTTGCAGGTTAACTAACCCCAGACCACCCTTGCTTATAGGTGTCGTAACCACTTCTGCTTTCAATAGGCGCCGATGACCATTCCATATTTTTGAGATGAGTTGCTTCTGCAGCCGCTCGATGATGAGATCAGGGAGAGGGTGAAATTGGTCAACATAGACCAAGGTAGGAATGACATAAGTGTTAAGTATCCAACATTGCAAAAAAATCAGTTTCCGATTCGGCGTTTAGCCTTCGACAGACCCATCTCAGCTCGAGGAAGAACATCCGAAATAGTGTAACGGCTAGCACGGTCCGCTTTCACCGGGCAGTTCGGGGTTCGATTCCCCGTTTCGGAGTAATTTTTTGGTATTTTTTGATTGCACACCGGAATGGTTAGCATTTCTGCCTGAAATTTGTAAGAAAGTAGTTCTAGTTATCCTGGTGGTAATATTGGTGGTTGTTTATCTGTTGTAATTGTATTCCATATTTGACAGGGGTGGTGAATGCAAACGTGCACTTGGATGAATACTTCAAGACAATTATGTTATTTCCTCCTCTGTTATAGAAGATATATTTTAGAAAGCACTTCAATGTCCCCTCGTTATTATAAGAATTGTATTTGTAGATAATTCCATTAAAGTGTTACATTGATTAGTGTGTGTCCAGTATTCTGTGAGCAGTGGAGGTGGTTCTCCCAGTTGATTGATGCCTGTCGCTTTCCGCTACAACTTCAACAACCGTCTTTAACAATCAACCTGGTCAGACGACTACACTTTCTATCTGGGAAACTAAAAGGCTCCGACAGTGATAGCGGCTACAACAATTCTATTTCAGTTTCAACGCCAATATAATATCAATATACTATCGACTTCCCGTAAAATCAATATAATCGGCAAACTTCCCTTATCAAAATGAACAATCACAGCTTAAGGAAGCATCGTCCTTCAGCAGGAATGCCACGGCAGTCTATGATCCCTTCAATGTCCGCTCTTGTGCCAGAGACCATTGGGGAGACGCCACGGGCTAGGGGCCAGGACAAGGAAGTTAGTAATGTTATGAAAAAGAGATATTCTACGAAACCTAAATCCAAGCAATCATCGTATGCTCATCAGGCAGGGCAGCAAAGGCCGGCGATGCCTACAGATAATCTTCAATATTCGGCACCATCTATAGTTGAAGAAGAACATGAAGATCAAATTGATGAAAACTATAAAAACCCGTATGCATCTATGAACACCTCTACCGTTTCTAGAAGCGATGCCACACGCTCTGAGAAATTTACAGCTCAGATCGCTCCCACTTCTTCTATTTTGCAAGACCAACAACTACAGATATTTAGCGACCCTGGTTTCAAAGCAGAAGATTTCCTGTCTCAAAACCTTGCCAATATCTCTCCGGAGGGGATAATAGACTTTGAGAAAGTCCTAGCAAAGCACAGGCTCACTGTTAGCAAAGGTATTCAAGCAAGTGTATTACAAAACTACACAAACTTCGTCGTTGTTTCAAAGGAATTCAGTCGTTTGACTCAAGAGGTAGCTGCTCTTCGTTTGTTATTGGCAAATTTCAGCAGTGCGGCTTCCTCGATAAAGGAAGAGGCCGAGCAACGCTCTCATGAATTTAGCAACGAGTCGAATCAGCTAAATGGGCGGCGTACTAATAGAAATAGTGTTTTGCAATTGGAGAATCTGTGGGCCTCTAAACTCGCAAGTCTTTGGCGGCACGTTGAAGGAGCTCAAAAATATGTTCCAGCACGCCCAGGTCGCCATATTGTTGCAGAATCGGGTGGATGGTTCGAGCTTAACCCTATGAGTCTCAAGAAGCAAAGGCCAGTTCATATCATCCTTTTGAATGATAATATCCTAATTGCAGTAAAACGAGGTCGAAGAGGTCATACTGAAAGTCAATCGTCTGTTCAAGGATTCGAATCAACCAGAGAGACTCCTATTGATGGAGATAATTACGATAGAGCTAAGCAGTTTTCTTATACAAAAGGGCAACCAGTGCTAGTGGCAGAACTTTGCTGGCCTCTGCGGGATGTTGAATTAGTGGATGTGAAAAAGCATAAAATTGTGCCTCTAAAAGACGCAGATGATGTAATATGTTTACGGAAGCAGGGTCAGATATTCTTGTATAAAACAGAAAAACCTGATCATTACCAAAGTTTAAAGGCAGCATTCAAAAGTGTCTATGATGATTTTAATAAAGAGAAAAAGAATAAGGTTGATGAACGGTATATGGTGAGAGGTAAGATTGGCTTTTGATATAACATTTTGTTTCTTTTTATTTAGGTTCTGACTTTGACCGTTATACAGATTCTATAGCTTACTTGGCATCTCGAGATCCTTCTTTATGGAACCACAAGGATTTGCTTAGTAATCTGTCTTCTAAAATGTCAAATGAAAAGGAAAGCTCGTTGTCTAATTTTCATTACACTGAGAAGGTCCAGCAATTGGAAGATCAATTGCATACGCTTGATGTAAAGATTGCCCGAAGAAATTTTGAGGATGCTATAGTTCATCTAGAATCGAGCAAACAAGAGATAAATCAACGATTCTCTAGTGATTCTTTGACTCACAGCTTTTTTACATACAAATTTGATTCTAGAGCTGATAACTTGACTGATCTCCTACTGTCTCATTTCGATCTCGACTTCATGTCACTTAAAGAAGTTCGCCAGCATATGACTTGGTTAATACGACTGAACCGAGCAGAACAAGCTCGTGAGAAGTATCTATCGTCTCGCACAACTCTTATTCGAAAAAGAATAAGACAAATAACGTTCCAAGGTGAGATTCCAAGTTATATTTCCCAAATAGCTTTGGCTACATTCACATTGGTACGAAATACAGCAGATGTCTTTTCAACCTGTTTCCCAGACGGCAAACATATTAGCATGATGGTTGCTTGGGTAAAATCTGAAATAGAGGCATTCACTTTATTGTTCTCTCGCCAGCTCTATGCTATTCCAAGAGCATCTAATTCTTTCAAGGCTTGTGTGGCTGTATCACACAAACATGCAGAGATTTTAAAGTCTGCAGGACTTAATATGAGTTCGATCTTAGATCAATCGTTGTCCTAAGTGTGCAAGGATTATTCTGAATTCTCTTTATGTTTAGACTGCCACTCTTTTAGAGATTTTTCATATTCCTTTTCAAAATCTTCTTGAAAAGTTTCATTGCTCTCTTGGAAATCGGCTTCGCCTTCGGGCTCGCCTTGCGTAGCCTGTTGTCTTCTCTTTTCTTGTTCCAGAGCGTCATATTCGTCTTTAAAATCGATCCAACGTTCCTGAATGCTAACTTCGTCTGCAAGGTTACCGTACCCTCCTTGTCTAGTTGCCTCTGCCCAAACTGTATCACCACCAATCTCCGTAGCGCCAAAAAGGTAGCCAGTGGCTTTATCTATGACTGATAATAAGCGTATCATGGATGGTTTGTCGTCTATTGATAGGACTTGGAATTGAACAAGACCAAAGTCAGAGACAATCTCAGCAATGGCTTCAGTCAACTTTGCATATTTGCTAGTATTTAGCTGCCCATGCTTCTGGCATTCTTGCTCAATGAGAGGATATAAATGGTAGAGATCTTGAGCTTCAGTATAGAAGTCTAAATTAAAATCCAGAGGACCATAATTAGATAGCAAATCAATCTTGCTCACTACATTTACCTGGGGTAGATCCATTTGTAACATAGTGCGTAGAGTGAGTAGCAAGACAGACAAGTATTGGGACGCAGAAGTGAGATATAGAGAATCAATGAGATTCACCACAACGAGTCTATAATTATTCTTCTCTAGAATGCTGAACATACGTTTTAAAGATAAATGGTGGGTAAACAATTCCACTTGACCTGGGCAATCGAATATTACATAGTTATCGCGAAGTTCCGTTTTGATCCGTTCAACCAATTCATTTTCCCAGTTATTTTCTGCCTGTTCTAATGCATAAAGGACTCCACCATTCGGACCTAATTCTGCTTCTTTCATGATATCCTCCAATTTTATGTAATCCCGTATGTCGATAGCAACTGGGTATGGCACTCGGTCATTCGCAGGATCCAGATTCACAACAGCTGCTTTTCGACCAATGGCAGAAAGAAATTGATATACTAAAAGCAGGTACAACAATAAGTATTTTGCCAACCCTGTATAGTAAGAGATCGGGTGGAAGACTTACTTCCATGGCAGTACGTTGACTTGCCTGATCCTGGTGGACCGACCACGAGCTTGATTCGAAGAAAAGGTCAGTATATTCAAGAGAAATACGGTTGCACTAAACTATCAAGAGAATCACTTACCTGAGCAAACGACATGCTGCAGTGTCTATGTTGTTAATAATTATGCATCTCTGCTTTAGTTTGTCCCGTCATGTAATCATTTCTGCAAGCACGTGACTTGGATCATTACTTTTTGAGAAAATTTCTAGTTTTGCGATTTCGAGACGAGATTCCTCCCTTCCGACGAGACCAAATATAAATACGTGAGAAAGAGGATATAGGTCTATTTAGATTTCAGTTTCAGCCATTTATATATATTAGAATAATCATGAGTCAAGTTGGAAAAGTGTCGCTTGTGGTTGGGACAGTGCTTGCCACTGCTGCTGGTATGTGTACGGAGATGGCCTTTTCATCTCAACACCGGAAAATTTTTTTGCTTAAAAGTGAATGTGTATTTGATAACTAACTAACATCATTTACAGTATCCTATCTTGCAGTTTTTGATTACCGTCGGAGAAATTCCGCAAAGTTTCGCAATCAGCTCCGTAAGAAGAGCAAGAAATTTCAGCGGGCTGTTGAAAAGGATGAAGCTGCTCGTGAAGCAGAGTTGAGGGATACGATTGCCGAAATTGTTCGGACTTCAATAAAGGAGGAAGAACTTCCTAATGGTGTGGAAGAACGTGAGAAATACTTCCTTTCAAAGATTGCTGAAGCCGATGAGTACTCGAATTCGGATGATCGGATTCTTAGTGCTCTCTCATTCTATCATGCTCTGCGTGTCTATCCTAGTCCCACAGATCTTTTGTCCATTTATGATAAGAGCGTTAAGAAACCAATTTTGGATCTCGTGGTTCTAATGGTTCAGCTTGAACCTCCGGCTATGATGGCAGGTGCAGGCGGTGTCCCTGCTACTGGCGCTGGTGTTGGATTGGACTAAAATACATAAGGAATGTCTATATCAAAGTCTGGAATTATTATTATTTGCATATAGTTTTTGTTCTGGGCTTAATCCAATCTATTTTACGCTGCTGGACTTATGGTCTTATTGTGAATCTGGGTTACGGACCACAAAAAAATCTTTTGATTGGAATGAATATTATCTATCTCTTTTTCTCGAAACTGTAGTCTCCGTTTGAACATTTGAAACACCCCGAAATGCATTTGTCTTGGATAGGTTTCTTACTAGCCCCATTGCCTTTATTTTTATTATTATAGGAACAAACCAGAAATTTCCTCAGACTAACAAAATTCAATAACGTTCTGGGTGCCGTCGAGTTTCCTCTCGATTTAGATATCTCACTATAATTTGCCCTCTTTGTTCACAATCTTTCCCTTCTTCCGCACCAGGGGATAATCCAACCGCTAGCATTGAGCCATCAAAGTTGACATCAAGAGTTTGCACAGACTCTTGCATACGAGGGTACTGCTTTAGCCGCTTTTTTGCTTTGTAATGCCATAAGCTTACCATTCCATCCGACCCACCTGTGAAGAAAGTCTCTGAATTTCTGTGAAAGGCCAAGCTATTTACCGGATAAACAATATCAACTCCATGTTCTTGATCATGAGTCCGGTGGCATTTAAAGGCATACCTACTAGCCTGTGATGCAGGAGATGGGTCAAAAAATTCGATAGCGACCCTTCCTTCTATTGATGATGAAGCATACCCCTGACCATTAGGCATGCATTTGATATCCTTAGTCATATACTTCAAACTGCTTTCTCGCCTTTGTAGCGGTTGCCCATCTAGCTTTCGCATGTCATATATTAGCACTTGTCTGCCAGAAAGACCAACAACAAGATAATTGTCCGACGCGTCCATAGCGAAGACTTTCCCAGGCAACGATATAGAGTCACCATTATCTGATCTCTTTCGGAGGTCACTACGGCGGATTGTCTTATCCCATCCTCCTGATATTATTGACTGGGACTGTTCATGATATATGAGCCCTTTGGCAGCAGAATCATGTTTAAGCAATAGTTCAGTACTACCAGTTTCGAGATTGATCCTTGAGAAACAATGATTAGTCTTGGTCATATTCAAGGTGATCTTTTTATCATTATATCATCACTTACAATGTAACCTTTCCGTCCAGTCCTGCAACGCAAAATTCTTTCCCATCGTTTCCCAGCCATGACGAATTCAATAAAGGAGAAGAAGTCTTTGTACCCCAAACAAAAGATGAATCTCCATGACTACTGTCATAAGCAAGAGGATTATAAATACGAGCTGATCCATCCCATGCGGTCGCTAATAGTAGGCTTCCTTGCTGACCATCCTGTAAGCCTATTTGTGGAGAGAACTTTGTTGACGAGATAGCATCCAGTGGTCCAGACTCGATAATAACTAAAATCTGTTAGCTATACATAAAAGTAACACCAATTGTTCGTGTAAAATAATACCTTGATTTGACATTGTTTACGAATTAACTGCTCTTGGTTGTGCGCTTGGGCACCGTTTCGAGATGCTCATCGCCAAAATAAACAATTCAATATTTCCGCATTTCGTCTCCACGGTAACGGCTTACGCGAACGCAAGTCCCAATGGAAAACGACCAACGTCCCCCGTCAGGGTAACACTTACCAATATAAAGAATCAAGTAACAAGTTCCTGTACTAGGGATGTATCGTTATAGCAGAAGTGAACTTCCACCGTATCGGCTACGCCATGAATTGGCCTCCTTTCCTTTTTTATTTCGATTGATTATATAATGTAGCTAGTACATAAATAAAAGAAAAGCACACTAAAGAACAAAAACAAAAATTTAATTAAGTCTTTTTATCTTAGTTACAGATAGAGCGAATAAATATATATATGTATATACTGAAAAAAAAAAAAAAAAAAAAAAAAAAAAAAAAAAAAAAAAAAAAAAAAAAAAAAAAAAAAAAAAAAAAAAAAAAAAAAAAAAAAAAAAAAAAAAAAAAAAAAAAAAAAAATAGAGCGATAAATATATATACGTATATATTGAAAACTGCAAACTTCATATATATAAATAGTTTGCAAAAAAATCTTCCAAAGTGGCCTGAGGGCTAGTAGATCTAAATTGGAGTTTGTAGGCGAGGAAGCTCAAGAAGGCCTTCCATTTAAGAACCTCAAAACCGAAATTACAGTCTTATAAAGTTCCTGCTCTTCTGAAATTTCATCGAACCCTACCACTGGACGTCTCACTAAAGCAGTCTATGCTCCGATCCTGGAAGAAATTGGATCATGAAATCATCGTCGGTACAAGCGCATTAGGCACCGGCATCGATTATCCGAGGGTAGGTTTGTCAATTCATTTTGAATAGACCTATTCCTTGCAGGAGTCTGGAAGGTTAGGCCGCGATGGGAGTGTGGCTCAGTCTTTTGTCGTCTTGAATCGGAAAAGACCGATCAAGAACGACTAGACTTTGGATGTTGGATCTGTAGGTGTTTTTCAGGGACAGGAGATGCGTGCCCGGGAAAAATTCTTGTATGATTTTGATAACTGTCGTCGGTTGATATTGGGAAAATTCATGGATGGAATTCCATCCTTCTGTTCGGAAGGTCCCGATTATGTGCGCTGTGATGTATGCGAGCAGCAATGGATTCAACAGTTTCCAAATTCTATCTTTCAGGGTATCGATCACCATTAGTAGCGTAGGTTGGTAAGCGCATCACCAGAGGTCTCAGATTTTCGACCACAAATTTACAAGCAATAAGTCTATTCGAAATGGACAGTCAAGCTGACCCTTGAATAGTCAGCGCCCGTTTCTTCCACATCTAAAGATATTGTTAGAATAAGCATGTACAGGCAAATTCTTGAAAAGGCTTGCCGTCGGGCTATCATCTTTATATCATTGAAGCTGGAAACCTTTGGAAAACTAAATGGGTCTGAAAGGTCGACCACTTCCTCACAGAAGTTCGACCTAAACTCGGGAAATCCGTAGTCATCCTTGTCTTTAGGAAGTTTTGAGACCATGATTCTTGAAAATGCCTTATTCGCGTTTCACGAATCATACCCACAAACTTATTCAAAGTCATAATTGTCACCACTATACAGCTACGCGCAGATCGGACTCGTCTATTTCTCTCACCTTGGATTGGACCAGCGAGACGTATATAAGCGCTAAAGACAGAGGTCGTAGGCAGAAATTCCCATGCATTTTCTGACTCGCACAAGACTTTGTTTCGAGCATCATATAGCCAGGCAGACAGGAGGAGACCTTTGATGACATTAATTCTGGCGGAATTGTAAACTTTCAGGGGCGCAGCGAGCAAAAAGCGCTTTAGCCCATTGCTAAGAAGCAGTTTGCCCAATACCAATACAAAGAATGAGTGCATGAACAAATGCGCGAATTAATTAAACCAATATAATATGACCATATTGGCCTCTTCATTCTCGCTTTAATTAAAAGGTCATTGTTCGTTTACTTCGCATAGCTTTTTCTTTTTCTCCATCTTGAGTCGATATTCCGTTGACTAATTAATGTAACTAGTACATGAAAGAATGAGAACTAAAATTTCTAAGTTTCCAAGATAATTTGTGGTTGTAGTAGTGAGGTATTTCGAGGTCGGAGCAATCTGTAAATGTTGGTTGTTTTCAGGTTTTCCTTCCAATTGTATACACAAGCATACAGAAAATAAGATAAAATTAGGAGTATCAATAGAGTGGGTGCCTTTCTTTCTTTCTTTTTTTTTTTTATTTTTTTTTTTGTGGGATTTACTCTTTCATTACTATTTAATTGTATCTAGCTAATAATTACAGGCACTGTTTTGCAGGGTGCAGAGGGAGGAGGAGGATGTGCTCCTTTGAATTGAAATCAAAGTCAACAGAAGCAAAAAAAAAAAAAACACAAAAACAAGCAAAAATTGGGTATACATCCCGATCATTTGGTGATCACGTCGGAGGAAATACAAGAAAAATACAAGAAAATTATAAGACAACAGGTAAGTGTCTCTTTAACGGTACGCTTCAGATCGTAATTTTTATAGCAAGCAGGTGCGATTGTCGGCGCTTTTCGACTCGTTTGAGTTGCAGATGCAGTTCTAGCTATTGTGACTTGCCTTTACCATGCTTGATTTAAAGAGAACTCACAATCTTGAGTGATATCGAGAATTTTATTTATTGCGAAGACTCTGAAGAATTAGAAGATTTTCATTTCGGCTTTTCGATTGCTAAGTAAAGCACTGTCGCGCCATTGGGCACGGTTTGTAGGTTAAAAATTATATATTACAGACATTGCCATACCAATAAATCTCGGCGTTCTCCGAAAGCCTATCTGACAGCATCCATTTCAAAGAATTATCCATAGAGTGTTCGATCTGTCTGCAGAGTCGGCGGTAAACTATACACCCACCAGGCCATGTCAACCCTGGATGATCAATCCAAGTGATTAAGAAAGTCTGGATTAACCGATAATTTGTTTTGAAACTTCGCCCACCTTTCAGTTATGTTTAGCAGGAATGAGAAATAGTAGCGGCTAGAAACAAACAATTTCTTACCAGTCATTAAAAGTAGTCATCGAAACCATTCCTTGGGCATTTGCGAACCCAGACAAATAATTATATGCATGACGTACAATCTTATTTGCTAAATCGGACACGGCCTTTGTATCTTTCGGTATTGGTGACGTTGACTGCGCTTGAGGTTTTGGCATTTGAGCTATTTGTGCTTCCACTTGAGCTACCGGCTCCACAGATATACCAAGAATGACGCTTGGTGATGCACCACTTGGTATATCATCATCTACCATGGCATCTGGCTCAGCACTAGGTGAAAGGGCCTGCCCAGGATCTGTAGTTTGATTCACCCGGAAGATAGCGCTCTGTTTGTTGTTAGAAATACTTTTTGTTTAGGTTAGCTATTAAGCTGAACATAGACTCTTATACTGTGAATGCAACCACATACGCTCCTAGAAGTTGGAAATCCTTCCCCGGCCATTGGAAGAACACGGTAGCAGCAAAACTGGGATCCAAGCTGGCTGCAATGTAATTGTTAGGATTAGTGCTATTAGGAAAATCAAACACGAGTGCATAAAAAGTGCATACCACCGGGAAGAAGAAACACAACTATGTGGTTTATTTTAGCTCCATCAGGGAGTTCAAATACGTACTTTCCCTGCCCGACTTCTTGAAGATTCGTTTGAACTTGTATAAAGTCAGAATAAACCTATACTGCACAGAGCTCCATAAAAAAGAAAACAAGACTAACAACTAGCATACCTGGCCGTCCTGCAACAATGGCACCAAACATACCTGCTCAGATCTGGTGACCTTTAATTTTGGCTAGCAATGATATCCGAGAAATAATGGAACCTGTCCGGGGAAGTATGCTAACTTATGTCGTCAGATTAGTTAGTTGCGTTGGTTGCTAGGCAACGTGGATGACCTGAAAGATCGTTGGATCAGATTCGAAGAGACATCAACTTCGACACACAATGACAGATATCGAATATGCCGTCGAAAATACATAGATACGAAGATAAGAAAAAAGAATACATACATATGTTGAAGGTTATAAGAAATACAGTTTACGTCAATCAGTTCACTCTGCCTTCTAAGAGTAGAATTTATCTGCAGAAAGCGTTCTCTCCTTTTACGGAAAGCCGGGTAAGGGAAAATTGTCTCCGTATCCTACTCTATGAGGTTTGTCGATCTAGACGCGTCTTTCAGACAGCGAGCACAGCGATCCCGCTAGTTCCAATGCTCCATTTTTCTCGTAGAACAGTAAAGTCATCTTCATAACGTGGGGGTTGCAATAATCTGCTCGGTCGTGCCATATTAGCGTCGTTGTCTCGAGGTTTTCTTATCAATGAAGCAGGGTAATAGGCTTTAATTTTCAGGTTGCCCCTGACAGCATATTTCTGTCAAAAGTAAATAAATAAACAAACAAATCGATATGTCATCGCAAGTTACTTCGCGACTTTAAACATTCACACATCTTTCCTATTCCAAATTTTTTCATTACTGTCATACCTTTAGGAAGAAGACTCCGACATATTAATGTTGACAAGATCAAAAGCCAAGGCTTTAAAACTTGCTGAAGCAGAAGAGGTAGAAACGGTCAAAACGGCAGACGACTTGCCTAGCGACAAAACAACAACAAGAGCTAAGAAAGAAAAAGATAATATTGCTTCGCGGGCTTCTCAAACAAGGACAGGTAGTCGCAAAACTAAAGTCTCAACTTCAAAGAGAAAATCAACGGTAAAAGGCCCGAAGCCTGCGGCAACAGAGCCAGAACAGTCTATTCCGCCTTCTAGCTCCTTAGGGCCCAGTTTTTCCCTCGACAGGCAAGGCAACGAAGCTGAAGCTATTTCTAATCTCGAGGAAGAGGAAAGCCAGAAATGCTCGACTGAGGAAGATGACAATACGAAGGAAAATGAATCTCTGAAGGAACACCTCGATGAAGAAGAACAACCATTCGTTCGACTAACTACCCATGCCTCCCTTTCGGACAAAACAACACATAAGAGTGAATATTCTCGTGAGGCAGACAAACTCGCTAGTACTGCCACAGTTTCAACCACGCCGAATAAAAATATCGAGGTGGACATATCCCAGCGTGTCAAGGAAATTAACAAGAGTGTGACCAATGATTGCGACAATGAAGTTATTCTCAAGGTGAGTACTCTAATTCATTAACTTTTTCTTGACGAGTTTGCAAACTCTGAACTGACATATAACCTCAAATCAATAGAGACGAAGAGAGTCGGGAGGGGAAACGCCAACGCAAGTACGATTAACCAAACGGCCTCGATATGACGACGAATTTGGCAAGGTTCCAGCTAGCAATAGGACGCCCGAAAGACAGATACAATCGTCACAAGCTGGATCGCATGGGAAAGGTGATGAATCGCCAACAAGGCACGCTAAGAGATGTGCAATTGGCGATGTTATCGGAAGTCCCTCTCCTATGCGCAAGTCAAGTTCCCTTTTTGCAACTCGGGCAAGTTTTGCAAGTCCTGGACTTTCTGCAAGTTCCAGAAAGAGTGTTGTGGACCATGGAGTGATTTATACGCCTATTTCTAAATACGCACAATCAACTTTTAGACCAGATACTGTTCCGGCACCAAAGCACTCTTGGTTTCCAAAGACAAATTACGAGACACCCATTAAGCATACGATTCCTCGACCTTTTGTTTTTGCGACCGCCGCAAGAGCAGAAGAAAAAAAGAAGCGAATGTCTATGTCGCCTGACAAGTCTAGTCCCCTAAAAGCCGCTGCACAAGGACACTTAAATGCGCTCAGGAGACTTGAAGGTAAACAAGCGGTTGAAGATGACACCCTTAAACAAAATGATCGCTGTCAATCGACAGTGACAGAAGAACCAGAAAAGAGTTGCCAGTCACCTCTTTTTGACGTGGAGAATATCCGTAACGATGCTGCTCCTTATTTTGAACAATCTGTGGCATATTTGAAAAGAATTGCAGCAGAAAAAGGCATTAATGCTGTGCGTGACTGGGAGTCTCGAAGGCAAGCAAAAGGAAATACCACTCAGTAGATAGAGATGTTTTACGCAATATATGTTTACGAATTAGATGAGCATTGTTTATGTTTACTTTTACTTTAAATATAAAGTTCTCAGCGTAGGATTTTAGCCTTCTGAGTTTGGGCAAGGAAAGCTATACCTAATGTGGTTTTAACCGTCGTCAGGTCAACATATCCCCGTACTTGTGGGGCACCAACAGAGCGGAATGTCAAATTTCAGGTACATTTCGTTCATAGGTGGCATACGATGACGGATTTGGCAGCAGATTCTAGAAATAGTGTGGAGAATGAGTCTGAAAATCCCATGATTCCAGCGTACGTTCTTTTTCTGCTTGCGGCGATATTCAGATTGCTCCCCCCTGTTTAAAGACCTTATCTGGAGGCCCTAGGAGTCGTTTCACTCAATTGACCCTTGGATCTGGCGCAAACTGAATGGGGCGGGTTAGCTTTATTGTTTCGTTGTCTTGTACGCTCGCTTTTCCTTGTTAAGAGATTTCTGACCGTTTCTTTCTAGCTACAAGGTTACTCCAAAGAAGACCTTGGCCGAATATTCAAAGATAGGTATGAACGAAAGGCTTACGTGGACCGGTCGATTGTATTTTGCAGCTAATTTTCCCCTGTCATGTCAGATGAGAACGACGATAGTCTCCGAAGATGGAAAGAATCTTTGGGTATTAATGTGAATGCTTTCGCACCCCTAGACGACCCAAGAAATGTAAGTAACATATTTTTTTTTTTTTGCCTTCACTAAATTCGTGTTTCTAATCTTAGCTCGAATTAAGGTGGTTATTTTATTTACAAAAGTTGAGGATAAAGGTGGCGAGCCATTGATCCTGGAGCTTGATGACCCAGCAAAGATCGCAAAGTTCAAAGATGCACCTCCAATGATATTCAGAGAGGGGGGCATTATCAGGACGACTGTCCGGTTCCGTGTCCAGCATAATATTGTTACTGGGCTGAGAGTGCTTCGCCAGAGCAAAAGGATGGGGGTCGTAGTACATTCATCGATTAATACAATGGGAAGTTTTGCTCCAAACACACCTGAGAATCCTTACTACGAAGTGGTACTGGATGAAGATGACGTGCCTTCCGGGATGATGGTGCGAGGAACCTACGACGGTCGAAGTAAGTATGTTGACGACGATGGAAAAGTTCATTGTGAATTTCTCTGGTCATTCCAGATTAAAAAGAACAAGGCATAGATGATTTATTTTTTAAAAAAGTATATCTAGATTTTTAAAGACTTATTTTTTTTTCTTGGTCATTTATTTTTATTTTTTATTTTTTTTTTATTGGTGGCTCGAAGTGTGTACAAAATAACAAAATTATACAGTGTGTTTTGAAAATTTAAAATCATTTTTATTTAAATGTAGAAGATGTTATTCGTCGTTCTCTAAGGAAAGCCTTTAAATTCTGATGGGCTATATTTAATTAAGTCGATGTGTTCAGAAATATTCTCGTTATGAAACCCGTCCTGTAGTACATAATGCTCTATTTATAGACTCATCAAAGTTCATCCAAGACTTGAGCCGACGTTTTTTAGCTACCCCGTCTTGACTATCTTCTGTTACATATATATAATCTCAGCTATGTTTACAAAGCGGGCCGCTCTACGTTTTGCAGGGGGCCTGAAAAGACAACAATGCTCTGAATTATAATTATTAAAACATCTGATATTATATAGTACACCTGTTTATTACCCGTACAAAAAGTCATCATTACACATCTAGAAATCAAAGATTTTTAATTTAATTCAAAGGTCGTTCCACGCTACTATCATCAGATGAGTTGAGCCGAAAGATAGCTTCAGATCGACTTCGCATTGTCTCTTGATTATTTTTGGTCATTAAATCTGACATGGATTCAAGTAGCGCCTCTATGGAATGCATCGATCTCTCGAGCCTATCTAGCCGAGCCTTCAAGTGATCATCATAATCTGAGATACCAATCTCTGGACCTGATAATGATTTTTTTACACTCGCAGCTGCCGTAGATGCGATAGAAATAGAAGGAGCATCATCAGGTAATCTGTCGGCCAACTCACTCAGTATGTCAGCTTCACTCCGAGAACGAGTGTGAGATAATTTATGTTGCAAAGATTGGTTTGAGCCTTCCTTTTGGTCTGATTTTAACAGACGACCCCTAGAAGATGCGGTAGATAAATCATCTCCAAGAGATTCCACTTCTCCGTCATACGCATCCCCAGAACGTAGACGAACTGTAGGCGGTCTGAGAATTTCTTCACGGTAGTAGTCTTCAGGATCAGATATAGCATTCATTTGAGATGTACCAGCTACATCACTACTGCGAGATAGCCTTCTATGAACAGTATCAGGCTGACGGCTGACAATTGAGTCGTGTGGAGAACATACTTGCACTTGCCGTTTATGCTTTGAGCCCGAATTGTCATAATTTTGACGAGATGGCCTAAGAGTCCCCATATCAGGTCTCTTAAAAACCTCATCCATAACGCCTGCTTTCAGAATAGATCTACCAGAAGCGCCGCCTTCGCTCTTCTTAAAATTCCCCAAAATTGGACTTGGATTGACTTTATCTGAAACTTGGCTTTTCTTTTGAATTTTGTTCAGATTAGCTCTTCGACGACTATGAATATCGAGAGAGTTATTGTAATCTCTCGAGTTGAGCCCCGCCAGGTCAACAAACGATTTATTGCTATGAGAAGTTAGAGTCTTTTCATCTTTCAACCTTGAACGTTCATAGAGAAATATTATAAGCAATATCCCTGAATGGGTGATCTTTATGATGGTACGGTTGAAAAGAACAAACTGCCGAAGTGGAAGACAATAATACAGCGGATGGAGCATCCACTCCACCAAGTTGAATGGAGGAACATAAGTGAATAGATTTGCATAATCAGCTTTCATCAAAGATATGGTGTTCAAAGCCAACAGATATTGATGTTCTTCGCTAGCATTAGCACTTATAGCAGCAAAACTATTTGTCAAGACAGTCACAAGAATGGTGACAATGAGGAAATGAGTCATGAAAAGATAAAAGAGCAACACAGTTCGACCAAGGTATGAGTACTCGTCCCAATTGTCCCATACGGCCGGAGTAAAACCAAAGAATACTTGCATCAGATGGTAAGCGGCAGTCTGTCCAGAGAAGACATTCCTAGAAAAAGACATGGAAAGTGATATCCAGAATCCGCTTGAAAAGACAATGATTAGAGTCATTACAACCACCATATCGATAGACATTCGACGAAGAGATATAAGGATCTGGGAGTAGACAGGATATCGATCTAGGATACTAAAGGCACGCGGTAAAAGGAATATAGCGGTAGTTGCTAAGCAATCATAAGCTTTAGCAGTCAATTTTTTGCTGAGTTCTTGCTGTTGAACAGCCAATCCGCAAACTCGAAGAACACCATATACAAGGAGAACAAGAAAAACTCCAAGATCAAGCCATTTCCATAAACTCATCACGAAAAATGAGATACCTGTGTCACCGAAAGCAATCATTTCATCCAACATGCAAGTAAAGCACCATACCCAAAAAGTGATCTCGACAACTGATACTTGTGATTTGCCCTGTTTGAGAACTGCGAAATAGAGAAGAACCAGAACCAGCAACGTCACAGATTTCATCACATAACGATATTGAGGTACTCTTAACCGAGACAACTTTAGAATGCTTGCATCTTCATATCTATATCGAACAGCCGGACCACGCATGCCGTGTATAATAGCAAGATAAGAGCTCTCATTATCGAGAATATGGCTACGATGAAGCTTATCCAAGGGAGATTGATAGATGATAGCTCCCGACCACATTTCTTCAATGATTTGCACAATCAAGGGATGAGACATAAAGTGCTTGGCATCAGCCTGAATCCCAACCTCCAGAGCACTTATGCGATTTAGTCCAGTTGTCGATCTTCGCGGGGTATTTGATCCTTTCAGAGGATAGAAATCGTAGGTTAAAGCTTCAAGCTGTATAAATGTGTGTAAGTATGTCAGTACAGCGAATTAGAATATAACAGCCACAACAAACAGCTTACCAATTCTGCTTCATTATAAGCCACAAACATCTTGGAAGCAAGTAGTTCGCACACCGACGATCGCGTGGTTAATACTCCTACCAACGACATTCTAGTCCGCTTCTCTTTGTTGAATTGAATCATATTTGCAAGAAGCGCATAAATAGTACCGGTAGAGTTGAGCTTCATACACTCTTGAAGAAGAGGCTTTATAAGAAAGGAGTTCACTTGAGGCGCTCGGAGTTGTTCATAAGTTAGTGAAGTATCCACCCTATTGTTGATAAGATCGTAAAGCGCCAAGACAAGATTAGAAATAGGGATATCCTCCAGATGGCCGTAGTCCCGTCCAGCGGGCAATAGCGGCGTCTCTTCAGAAGTTCCCGCATTGGTCATTGTGTTTTGCCAGACATTTGAGACTTGCCTTGTCGAAGCCAGGCCCGAAACTCAACAAAGCGCGATGACTTTGAAGGTTGCGATGGACAACCACCACCAACTGACCGGACAAGGTCCATTAAATCCACTCGTTTCACCTTTGAATTGTGTTTAAGCATGAAGAGATTTCGGAATTATCGCCGTTCTCCCGTCGCTGTCGAGGACGAAGATATCAATTACGTGGTGGTGATTGATGCTGGTTCCAGTGGGTCACGGGTACATGTATACCAGTGGCATGGCACGCAAGATACCCCCGAGTTACAGAAGCTCGTTAGTGAAAATGGTAATTTACCAGTCATATCTACACCTTCAGACAGAAAGGCTGTGAAGAAGGTACATCCAGGAATAAGCAGTTTCGACAAGGAACCATCCAAAGTGTGGAAAATGCACCTGAAGAAGCTCGTCAAATTTGCTGAATCTGTGGTTCCAGAAGACAAAATACCCTCGACCCCTATTTTTTTACAGGCTACTGCAGGCATGCGGTTACTTTCTGAGGAGAGTCAGCGTGCAATACTTGACGAAACCTGTAAAGCTTTAAAGACGAAAACAAAGTTCCATGTCTCGGACTGCTCCATCCAAGTGCAAGTTATTGATGGAGAAACAGAAGGTCTCTACGGCTGGTTGTCTTTAAATTACCTTTTAAAAGGGTTTCGAAACGATGGTTCTCCTGATGGACATCCTACGTTTGGGTTTATGGACATGGGCGGAGCTTCTGCTCAAATTGCCTTTGTACCTAACCGTACAGAAACCGAAAAGCATTTGGATAATCTTTCTTTAGTCCGCGTCAATGATGTTGATGGCAACGCTAAGGAATGGAATATATTTGTTTCTACGTGGCTTGGATATGGTGCAAATCAGGCAAGGGAAAGGTATCTTGCCAGTTTACTGGAGGGCTTACCAGCTGGGGGAGATATATTAAAGGACCCTTGTCTCCTAAAGAATGCAAATATGACGTGGACGTCACCCAAAGATAATCGTGAATATCACATTGTTGGAACGGGAAGTTATGAATCTTGTGTTGAACAAACTTATCCTTTGACCGGAAACGATATACCATGCGATGAAGATCCGTGTATCTTGGCAGGTGTGCATGCTCCTGCGATTGATTTTAATGTCAACCATTTTGTTGGCGTGAGTGAATATTGGCATGTCACTGAGGACGTGTTCCACATGGGCGGAGGATATAATTTTGAAACCTACGACGAGAAAGTAAAAGATTTTTGCAATAGTGATTGGGAAGCCGTTCTTAAGGATTTTGATGCTAAAGAATACGGTGATAAGCTTAAATTCGATGACCTCGATGATGTTTGCTTCAAATCAGTATATGTAATCAACATGCTACATGAAGGGTTTAATATTCCTCGTCTCGGAATCGATGGGTCTCCATCTGACTATAAACATATTGATCTTTCCCATGAGCTTATAAGGCGTGGTTATGGTGATCCCTTCCAATCAGCGAAAGAAATTAACGGGGTAGATCTATCGTGGACATTAGGGAGTGCTCTTCTTTATGCTTCTAGTCGAATGAGTCTGTCAAATCATGCATCCAAACCAGTCGGATTTGGGCCAAATAATCACCCAGAATCATTTATGGAAATAGGCAAAGTAGCGGCTGCCATGTCTCTGACTGATGAGACTGACGTACATTGGTGGAAATCTATGATTACAGCTAGCGATTACAGTCGTGCTTTCTTTTTTTTATGTTTGCTTTTAATTATTGTGGTTGTTTTGTTTTTAATAACAGGCAAAACAAGACGAAGACAGTTGTTACTAGTCTTCAAAGCTAGCATATATGATTTTCTGGTAGCTATATTTGGTCAACGATGGTTTCTAAAAAGCCATCGCACGAGTTCCTGGGCTGAAGGACTGGATCATGATAATCCTGAAGATCCGTTGTTTGACGAGGAAGAGGGCAGAAATTGGACTAATGGAAATTTTTCACGTTCTGGAGAAGGAAGCTCATTGCATGACAGAGACACTGGAAGTAGCACTGAAGAATTAGAGCTCTATGATCTTTCATCTCAGGTATCCAATTCAAGAAAATCTGCCAAAAGAGATATAATAGATGGTAGTGTTGAAGCAGATGCGGTGAGATCTAATGTATTTCGGCCACCCATGTCAAGGAAACGGTCAAATAATCCAATAACTGGTAGCGGCCAAGGTTCTTCTGTGTCGTTACCTCAAAGTCAAAATGGTCATTCTTGGGATCATTTACCTAAACAAATCATGGGAAGAGATATAGCTCTTGGAAGTGGCCGTTCCCCTACACCCAATAGAGAAGGTGTTTTAATGAGTCGAATCCCCAGTGGATCCGATATCTCTAATCGATTTGAAGGCCCTTAAAAAATGTGTACAAGAAATGTGCTCTATATGAGCCGCTTTCTGCATGGATGCGATTCACTTGCAAGGCTACTCTTCAACTATTCTTCTAGAGTGTAATTCCAGCAGAAGTACCCCATCTGGAAGCGCAATAAGAAAAATATATCTATGGCATCTGGATCTTGCCAACGGCAGGAAAAGAAGTATGATTACTTAGCAGATTTCTACTAGAAACGTATATATATAAGTTTATATCAAAATGCACCCAGATCTCCAACCAAAGAGAGAAAGAACAATACTGTTTCATATAAAAAAAAACTAACTAAACATCCCCAGACTAGTAAAAAGAAACAAAAAAAAAAAATATAAACATGGTAAGAGTGTAAGCAATAATAAATCCCGTCCGTTGGGCAGGGCTATGAAGGGTAATTCCTTCTTGTAAAATAGTAAATCTACTTGGATGATTGAATCTTATTATCCATTAATACATCATTGTATGATGGCAATTGGTCATTTCCAGGTTGACTGGTAGTACCCTGGTCGACATCGGATACTGCACCATAGCTCTGTTGCCTTTGTGGCTGGTCGGGAGGTTGTAATGACGATTGTTGTGGTGCTCGTGGTCGCTCGACCCGAGCCGACTGTTGAGCAGGAGCTGGCCGGTGGTGATGATGATGGTGATGGTGGTAGTCATCATCTCCAGTTAATGGACCCGATTCAACGTCTATGTATACGTATTCATCCTCTGGGTATTTTGCAATAATATACCACGCATGCTATTCCAAAGTTAGAGGTGCCAAATTAAATTTTCATTGAAGGTCAAAGATACTCACAATCAAGCCCGGGAAATAACCAAGCATACATAAGGCCAAATTTATGAGCGAGTCAGCAGAACAAACACCACGCTTGATGAAGACGGGCAGTGGCGGGAAAATCAGTGCCACCACAGCCAATAGAGCATCCCCTGAGCAACCCATAGTCAAATTCACAAACACTCGTTAAATATAGATAATCTGTGCTAAATCACTGTCCAAGTTCTTAACAACCTTCTCTTTACAAAGGCTGAGATAAAAATCGAATCTCAAATTTGCTTTTCCGATAAAGTCGCGGACTTGATCATATATATTCTGCCTGGCAACGTTGTCGTTGCCAAACTGCAGCTTAGAAAAAGAAAAAAACACAACAACAATGCGTATGACAGCTTCGGCGAACGCCGAGGCTCCCGGACTTTGCCACGTCAGAATAATTTTCATCTGCTACGCCATGCTTTGTTATTTCCCGAAGGTGGGCGGCTACGATAAATGGTATAGATACGTAGAATAGTAAATTTCACTTTTCAGTCAGCAACTATATGTGCCGTACTGTGCGCTCTCGAAAAGCTCTTTAAAGGGATTATAGGAAGTAGCGAAATATGGGGCTCTGTGTTAATTTAGCGGTGACTCAGTTTCCTAACTGCTTATATTACAGTAAGCTGAAGTCCAGCCGCGTGGCACAAACTGAGCTAAGCCAACTGCAAACCTGGAATAACCCGGAGCGGGTGAATTTGACAACCATCATACTCCGAAATGGATAAGATACCTGTTAGAGAGCACATTACATTACGTAGACTATACGACTTTAATAAATGATTCTCAATTCTACAAACTTAAGTAGAGGATGCCACAAGAAAAGAAAAAGAAAAGGATTACGGGACCCGATAAAATAGGCAGAACACACGTAATTAACTTCCGCCTACAAGTTCTATGAATTTTTTTCTCTTTGCCTCTCTCTGAAACTCAAATTTCTTCATTTCAGAAACATATTCTGCTTTTACCTAGACTCAGGCTATACCAGTAAATAAGGTAATGCAAGAGAAGGAAATTTCCTTTCTTTGATCATTAGCTAGGGTCCATAGAATAATGATAATGGTAAAATCAAAAAAAAAAAAAAAAAAAAAAAGTTTTATTTATACTTTCGATTTTATAAGTTAAAACAGGGCGATCACGTGATTTTTAAACCTACAGCGCTATTATTGGCGTTCGCAACCTCTTTTCAGAAAACATTCTTAGCACCTTTGGCGCAATGGTAGCGCGTTCCCCTCCTATTAAGGCTAGGGAAAGGCTGCGGGTTCGAATCCCGTGAGGTGTGCTTAACTGGAGACGTTTTGCTTAATTGACCTTTTTTTTCAATGTACCAAGTGCAAAGTTCTGCTCTGGAAAGTATCCCTTTTTATCCAGAGAGCATCAGCTGCTCTTGTGAAAGTGTGAGCTATCGGCTTGGAAAAACTCATAGATGGGAGAAATGTTTTTTTTTATTTCCCATCCTCAGATGCGAAAATGACGATATATATCGTTTTGCCATTTTGATCTTTTTAAGTATCATATGTTGATTCTTGTAGATCCCGTAGACAAAGTTGCAGCCAAAGTATGTTTGGACTCTCGTTACTACACTGTCTGACACGGCCAAGTTTCATGCGATACTTTTTGCGAGTTCATATCCCAATTGGGAAATTCATAGCAGGTGTATCTCGATGGCCGGGTAAACTCCAAAAGAAAAAGTGTAAACCTTCGTGACAATTCTCCAGAACAGTCAGATCCAGCTTAATAAAACATCTGAAAAGATAAAAGGTATAAATTCTTAGAAGGGAAAGTATGACGGAAGTTCAACAGGCTACGACAATACCTGATGAGGTGGAAGGCTCGAGACTGAGTGAATCGACAATTTCGAAATCAAAGGGCCCTATCGACTTCGATATCAAAAAAACTTATTTGAAGTTTCTTTCAGAGGATTCAGAAATGACAATGCCAGTTGCGGCTATAGAGTCGTTAGTGGCATTACTGAGTATATCCGAACGTAAGGCATATTAATATTAACCCTGAAGAAGAAATTGTTAACATGTATATAATAATAGCATCCACTGCCTCTGAACTTATGGACATACTTGCCGAGGCAATTAAAGAACTTAAAAACGGAATACACAACTCGATGAGTTTATCGGCAGGATGTGATCTCTTCCAACGATTTGTCTTGAGGAATATCAGAGATTATGGGGTACGTTTTCAACATTTTATTGCTTGATCCACCTTAATCTGACTATATACTTTGAAACATTCAGGATTGGGAGGCTTGCAGACGACACCTTGTGCAGAATGGACGATTATTTGTTGAGAGAGCTAAACAATCTCGGGCAAAGATAGCTCAGTTTGGTTCCAAATTTATTCGTGATGACGACGTACGTTGGTAACCTGTTTTCTTTTTTGCAGGGTTTAAATGTACTTACTCTTATTATAGACCGTTCTCGTTCATGGATTTTCTCGCGCTGTGAATTCTCTTCTCAGCCATGCTGCTCAGCAGAGGATACGATTCAAGGTTCTTCTGACTGAAGCAAGACCTGATGACCAAGGCCATGAAGCGGCGCAATATTTGCGAAGCAAAGGAATACCTTGCTGTGTCATCGTGGATAATGCGACCGGCTGGGCTATTCAGACTGTCGACAAAGTCTTCATCGGTGCGGAAGGAGTTGCAGAGAGCGGAGGTGTTATCAATCATGTAAGCAGTTACTGATAACCCTTTTTTTTTTTTTTGGCCCCGATCACTTACACTAACTTGAATACTTCATTATACAGGTTGGAACTTATCAGATAGCTGTTTTAGCAAAGCATGCCAACAAGCCATTTTATGTTGTCACAGAGAGGTCAGTAATCAAATGATTCGTTTTTATATTTTCGTGATTCTGACTTTATGACTTAAAACCATTAGTCACAAATTTGTTCGTCTTTTCCCTCTGTCTCCTTACGATGTGACGGACGAACCACCGCAATCATTGAAGTTTATAACTGAAGCTCCTGATGAAGAAGTGCAGCGGAATAATCCTGTAGTTGATTTCACCCCAGACAACCTTGTGACAGCATTAATAACCGATATGGGGGTTCTAACGCCGAGTGGTGTCAGTGAAGAACTAATTAAAATGTGGAATGATTACTAATCTATATACAGTGGTCATTTTTTATTATGTGTATACAAAATTTTTTTTATTTGCATCTGGGTTTTATCTGATAATTTAAACTGTAATGAATCCAACAATCTTTGCGTCGTGTCGTTCTGTATACGCTTTGCAGTTTCGTGTATACAGTATACAAAGTATTTTGACGTCGCTGACGTCAATTGGGTGAAGATGGCTGCTGTATACTTCCCAAGTCTATTGGATCAACAACTTTACTACACAAGTCCGTTCTATCCACCGACAGTATTTATCTACTCCGTGCGCCAACTATGCGGGGCTATAGAAGCGCTTTTCGGCCACACAAGGCCATGACCGCGGCTTTAACTGGACGAGCAAATCCACTACGCTCTACTTCAATATTCAGATCCGCAGCAGGTATATCAGTTCCCGCTATTCGCAAGTATGCCACGGTAGAGAATGACGATAATTCAGGTTCTCGACCTGTCCAAGATGGAAAACAACCACAGAATGTATACACTACTATTTCAGATGAGGCGGACCCTCAGAGGCGACAGTTTTTTGAGTTTACGAGAGGGAGCTGGATCAAGAACGATGTAGTAGAGAAAGCCAAGCGATACACTGCCTTCTCGATCGCTGGCCTTTCGGATGTGATCTATCAGCTTCATAATTCTCGTTATGATGGAGGTCTGTCGGAAATCGAGTCATTCTATCAAGGATCGAGTCACCGCCTTTATAGGGTCAAAATGAAAAATGGGGGATTACTGATCCTTCGACTTCCCTATCATACCTTTTCCTCAGACTATTTGTCATTAAGAATTAAGAGTGAGGCGGCTACTATTGACTTTGCTGAAAAGAAATTGAATCTTAAAGTTCCCAAGTTACTTCAGTGGAGTTCTGACTCAGAAAACCCTCTCAAGCATGAATTTATGCTTTTTGAATATATCGAAGGATCAAATATGGGCTGGGAATGGAATGAGATTGGTCAAATCAAGCCCGAAGAATCGCCGGAGAAGCGACAAGCGGAAATAGCCCCTTTGATGAAATCTTTGGCAGAAACTTCATCGAGTTTCCTGGATATAAAGTTTAACAAGTTTGGATCACTCTACTTCAAGAATGACGTCCCTAAAGAACTTCAGAAGGAACTTCCCTACGAAGGCGAAACCGATCCTGAACTTCAAGATAGGTGGAGAATTGGACCCTCCGTTGAACCGAAGTTTTGGCACAACAGTATCGGCCTCAACGATGTTGCCCGTGGACCCTGGAATACAGCTATTGAGTACCTACAAGATATCGCTGCGATTAATCTTAAAGCAATAAATGAAAAGAAAAGTGATATTACATTCGTTGCTGATCCCGGAGATGAGAAGGATTTCTTGGTGCGAAATGCTCGCAAGGGGCTGGAGTGCTTCGAACAAGATGTATCAAAGATCGTGACTCAAGTGGTGGAGGAAGATCAGAGGGATCCTGAACACGTTTTGACTTCTCCTCGTCTTTATCATGGCCAATTGCATCCAAAGAATATGTTGCGTCTGAAAGATGGAAGCATTGCCCTGACAGACTGGGAAGGAAGTAGCATTATTCCCGGATTCCTTGCCTTGTATCCTGAAGAGATGTATATTCCTGAATTAAGACCTGGACGGGATGTTAATGTTGATGGTGAAGACAGTCCTCTTGGAAAAATCTATCAAGCTCTGCGCCAGAATTTGGATGTCTACAATGAGCAATATGCCAAGATTGCGGAATCATCAACTCAGACTGACAAGGCAGCTCTCTTGAGCCTTGCAAGTGATCTTTCTGTCTATTCACTTGCCAAATTGGTGCACAAGCTTGACAGTTTGACCTATTATGAACCGTTCTACAAGTTCAACCTTCATTTGTGGGAAACATCTGGTAATATTACTTATGATTCACCCGAAGATATGCAAAACAGTATTAAATTAGCAGTTAAGGCTCTTCAGCAAACTGCAGTACCTACCAACAAGGGATTCCTTCCTAGAGCTATGTTTGATTTAGCAGTTCAGGAAGGATACCTTGTGAAGGGTAGCAATGGTGATTACCAAGAAAAAGAAGGATTAGCAAATTTCTTGATGGAACTCCGAACTGGAAATATACCACCTCCTAGTTCTTGAAGTTAAATTTTTTTTATGGTCACATTCAGTTTTTTTGTACATAAAGCGATGACGAGAGAAAAGTGTCACTGTTTCTATGATGCACACATTCACACATTTTAAAAGATACGAATAATAAAGAGTTTATTAGTTTATAAATATTATACAGTAATATGGGGTGTAGCTTGTCATTATTTGGCCTTACTGCGCGCAGTAGATCCCCCACGTTTCGACTTGGTGGTGGGCCTCTTCTTGGATGACGATCGGAGTACTTGAGGCTGTGGTGTGGCATCCTTTGCTGCCTTTGTGGTTGCAGATCCGTCTGTGATCAGTTCGAGATAAGTATCTCGATCTAATTCGGGTTCCAGTGGCTCCTTATTATCTGTTATCAAAAGCTCGGCTATTTTCCAAGCTTCAGGTGTATCTGCATCATTCCATTGCAGAGGAATAGTATGTTCTTCATCCGCGTTTTTCTGTGCCAAAAGAGCATTGCTGTAACGAGGAGCACTCTCAGCAGTCTTTACTGACATCTGAATAGCCTTGACTTCTTTTTGACTAAAATTGTTCATGGGACGATCGTCTGCACCATTTTGGCGAGATTTACTGAGATACTTGAATTCAGGTCGAAATTGGACAGATCCTGACAATTTCGAAAGATGCAGAGCGTCGTCCACAAACACACCAGCCAAATAACTTTCTTCTGGAGTTATGACTCCGGACATAGTCTGACGCGCGATAGATTGCCCCCATTCAGCTTCCTTATCCTGGTCAAAGAATCTCCCTGTATCTATTGGAATATCGACTTCTACCAGTCCAGATTCCGGTTTTGACCTTGCTTCAACAATTCCTTCACCCCGTGAACTTACTAACGGCTTATTCGAAGATCGGGTTGGATATTGAAATAAATACAGTAAATCTCCCACGTTGCCATTCATGTATACAGGGTATTCTTCCAAGACAGGGTCATCTTCCACATCCCCAGCAATGTTATTACTGACATGTCCTTCATCCG
This sequence comes from Trigonopsis californica, assembly GCA_030574475.1. Classification (NCBI taxonomy): domain Eukaryota; kingdom Fungi; phylum Ascomycota; class Trigonopsidomycetes; order Trigonopsidales; family Trigonopsidaceae; genus Trigonopsis; species Trigonopsis californica. Next base: position 26,458 of record JAJMFC010000091.1, read on the forward strand.
CTATACCAGCATCGACCGTATCCTGCATTACCGTATCGTCATCATTATCTTCAACAAAGAGCCCATTGCTCACCATTGTCGACTTGAATCTTGATCTGGTACTTTGACCATTCCGATAGGGTGGTTGGGAGGAAACTAATTCTTCATTTTATTTATTTTTTTTTTTTTCTCGGAAGTCCCAAATTTGAGAAACCTTCGGGGCAGAAAGAGTATACGGTAAAGCATAGAATTGAATATGGACGAAGGATTTATTATCAATCTTGCCGATAGTGGCACTTCATCTTCAGGTACCCACTCTGTCTCCAGGAATGGCGGATCACAGAGATGGACGGAAAGGCTCAAGGCCAAGAGAGCTGCCAAGCGGTCCTCACCCAAACCCAAACCTACGGCAGATAGCTCATCGCATGGAGAACCTCCGGTTATAAGTGAGAGGCTAGGAAAGGAAGAGGATAATCTACCTTCAGAGTCTCTTAAGCGAAAACGTATGAGCGGCGATTTTGGTGCGAACCCTCAATTCAGGGTGAAGAAATCATCTAATCATCGAGATGGGGGTGTAGTATCATCACTTTTCACTTATAATCCAGAAGTCAAGAAGGAGTTAAATGGTGCCGAAGACGCCAAAACATATGGAGCATCAAATGCTCCGCTTTTGAATGCTGAGAATTTCCCAGATCTTGGCGTATGCAAAGCTCTGTCGGAGATACTGGAAAATAAGCTACGGGTAAAGATACCAACAGCCGTTCAAAAAGCTGTTATTCCTCGGTTATTGTCGTCGAATCGGGATATATTTGTCCAAGCGCAGACAGGATCTGGAAAGACTCTCGCCTACATTTTACCTCTAATATCACGCCTAATGAAGTGTAAGAATCTAAATCGAAAGAGTGGACTCTTTGCTATCATCTTGGTCCCAACTCGAGAACTTTGTGCGCAGGTTTTGCAGACATTAGAGACAGTTACTCAATGTTGTCATCATATTGTATCTACTGTGGTGCTCGGAGGAGAAAAGAAAAAATCCGAAAAGGCTCGGTTACGAAAGGGGATAAATATCCTGGTAGCTACTCCAGGCCGCCTCGCTGATCACGTCGAAAATACAAAGGTTTTAAACCTTAAATTCTTAAGGTGGCTTATTTTGGATGAAGGTGATCGACTAATGGAACTTGGATTTCAGGAGGCTATTGGAAAGATTTTGCAAGCTATTGAATTGCAATCAGACATAAAGTCAGACTTTCTTGAGGATCTTCCCTCGCGGCGAGTTACGGTACTTTGTTCAGCTACATTGAAGAATGGCGTCGAGTCATTAGGCGAGCAAAGTTTGAAGGATGCAGAAGAGATATTTATTAAGGATGGTCTTTCAAACAAGCAGATGCTATTGGAGAATGGAGCACGAGCACCAAGCCAATTGATTCAAAAGCGTGTTACTGTTCCTGCTAAACTTCGTCTAGTCACATTGGCAGGGTATCTAAGGTCTTTAGTACGGGCTAACCCAAGCGCAAAAGCGATTGTTTTTGTAACTTGTTCTGATAGTGTGGATTTCACATTTGCTGCTTTATCCAGAGATCAAGATAATAATAAGGCTCCATGCGATAAATCTGAAGACTTGACGTTCGAAGCGGATGCTCCCGTAATTGGAAATAATACAAAGGTATTTCGACTTCACGGATCGTTAACACAGGCTGCTAGGACTCAGAGTTTATCTGCATTTAATCGTGCTTCTGCAGCAAATGAGGCATGTATTCTGGTCTGCACTGATGTTGCATCTAGAGGTTTAGATATTCCAGGTGTTACAGATGTCATTGAATATGATCCAGCCTTCTCAGTTGCGGACCATTTGCATCGGGTTGGCAGGACAGCTCGTGCAGGACTTGCTGGAACTTCTCTGTTATGCTTACTTCCTGGTAATGAAGAAAAATATGCTGATCTTATTCAACCTCTTCATCTTGGAGCACTTCAGAATATTGGCTATGAGGCAATCCTCCGAGATGGATTTGGTCAGAAATCTTGGCAGGATATGGCTACTGAGTGGCACCTTAATGTCGAGCGATGGATTGTTGGTAGCAGAAGTGGTAAGGAATTAGCTTCCAATGCTTTTACAAGTCATATTCGTGCTTATGCGACTCATCTTTCCTCTGAAAGAAGCGTATTTAATCTGCGAGAGCTTCATCTGGGTCATTTAGCTAAGGCTTTCGGTCTAAGGGAGACACCAGGAAATATTCGACATAGTTCAGCGAATTCTAGAAATGATTCCAAGAAAGGCTCATCGTCATCACATAAATCTTTTTCGAATAAATCATCATCATCATCATCATCTGATATTGCTAGGGATAAGATGCTTAAATTTGCTAAAATGCACGAAAGGGCAGGTCTATCAGAATTCAATATTAGCTGAGTACGGCTACAATAATAATACTTCTAAAATTTCATGTTCAATATAATTGCCATAAGCCTATTCTCGAATCTTTACCCGCAACAGCTATCCAATTACGATTATTAAGAGCAATTTTTCTTTTATTATCTAAGCCATGTATATTAGCTTCTTCTTCTTCTTCTTCTTCGTCATCATTAATCAACGGCCGTACTAATGGGGAGAACACCGCAAATGTAATACCACTCTGTCTACCACCCTTGAAAGCAGCCACTTGCTTAAGCTTGGAATAAGTAAATACACGAACCAACCCATCCCACCCAGTACAAGCAATCAGTTTACCATCTTGTCGAATATCTAGAGCCCCGATTCCAGCGTGTTTTGTGTTGATTTCTCGCAGGGTACTTATTGACCCTTTCAAACACTCTATAGGATGCTCTGCAAGTATTGAATCCGCCGCTGAGGTAAAGAATGTAGTAGAAACCGGATTGACAGCCAACGAAAGCACCGGCTGAGAATGAGCCTTGTTAACGTATATCAAGTCAAACTTACCCTCCGTAGTGGATACATTATAGCAACAGACATGCCCACTATCGTAGCCGACTAAAAGTTTATTTCGAAAGAGGCCTAAGCTCATCGCCATACCTGTTTTAGGATCCTCCCGAGTCGAAATTGCATCAACCTTTAAAATAAAATCATGAGCCGCATCCCAAACTTCTACCTCATCAATGTTTTTTCTACCGGGGATAGCTAAATATCCGCCGAAATAGGAAAAACCACAGAAATTTAACGCATTCACGGGCATCGAGGAAACTTTCCATGGTGCTATAGAGAGCTGACTGACCTCTGCTGTTGTTGATCCCGCTGCAAGAGGCTCTGTTTCGAATCCCGGTAATGAGATCCGCCAGATAACTATACTATTATCCCTTGAATGGGTCATTAAAGTATTAGCCTGGATCCATTCCATTCTGAGCACTGTTGCAGAGTGCGCTTTCCAAATGCGTTTTGGTCTTCGGAATATCAAATCCCATATTACAATGAATCCTTCTTCATCTGCGCTGGCAAGTTGTATAGCATCCTCATAAAAATGATCAAACGCTAGAGAAACGACTGCAGACTTGTGGCATCTTAGAGTCGCTTCAGCGGCAGGCACAGGTCGCCGTGTAGCCATGAACCACGTTTTTGTCAAGACATGCTCATCTCGCAGCTTTTAAAAATTCCCAACGCTAGTCCCTATTCAGGTTGGGAGAGAAGTTTTTTTTTTTTTTTTTTTTTTTTCGGCAAAAATTTTTTTTTTCTTTGTCGGGCATCAAAACCCAGCTGGAATCACTTACCCACTACTATCAATATCCATCATGTCTTCGGGTTATAGATTCAAAACCGATACAAGGGATTTCACACCAGGGAGTGCTACACCTCCTTCCTTCCGTGCTGGCGACCGGAGGGGAAACAATAGTTCCTTATCATCATTTGCCAATACTCCAGTGTCATCAACAACGTCTCTGACTTCCCTCGCGTCTATGGACAGGGCACTTGATGCTATTTCACAATCTATAGTGTCTCCAATAATAAAAAAGCTCAAGGAAGCCAAGAATATTACCGAAGGAAAGAAGGCGGTTGCTGAGCTCGCCGAACTCATCACAGAACAGGGACCTGCGTTGCTGCTTTCGGCAGATGTTTTCGACTCATTGAGCGCTCTTTCTAAATCCAAGAATTCTGCTCTCACCCGTGAACTATCTGCAGTCGCGTTTTTAGCTATTTTGAAAAAGTTCCCACCTCCTTCACATGCTGAACCATACTTTCTCGCTGGCTATACTCTACCTTTTGAATTGCTCAGCGATAAAGATATCAATGTGAAACGTGCAGCTCAATCACTTGCTGACACTCTTTTTAATCAATACTGTGCGGAGGCGAAAGCTACTGTCATTCTTCCGAGATTAGCTACCTATCTAAACTCAGGAGCCAAGTGGCAATGCAAAGTTGCGGCTTTAAAACAACTTGAATCCATTGCAACTTCTGTTCCTTCTGATATGCTTGAGCATCAGGTCTCACATATGATGCCTACCATGATTAATATGATGCATGATATAAAGCCGGAAGTTTCTAATACTGCATTGAAAGTTACCACAGCTTTTTGCAAAGCAAGCATCGACAACGGAGACGTCTCGTCACGTATGCCATTATTAATAAAGGCTCTTGCAGAGCCAACTACTGTTCCCAATTGTATTCAGCAACTTTCACAGGTTACATTTGTCGCTGAAGTCACGGAACCAGTTTTGGCACTTCTTGTCCCAACTCTAGAACGTGCTCTTAATCAGAGCTCTAGTTCTCAAGATCTTTTAAGACAGACTGTCACAGTTGTTGAAAATCTTACTCGTCTCGTCCACGATCCTAAGGAGGTTCGATCTTTCATTCCTATTTTATATCCTGGTGTCAAGAAGGTTGTCGACACTGCTGCTCTACCATATGTCCGAGAGCTTGCTAAGAAGGCTCTGGACGTTCTTGAAGATGCTAAGGTTTCCAAAGACAAAGAAAAGATCCGGCCAACAGTCCAGGATGTTGAAAAGCAACTTATTAAGGATGGTGGAGTAGGTGATGAGATCACCACTCAGTTTGTTGCATGTCTTGTCTGGATTGATATTATCACTGCAGAATGGAACAGTGTAAAACATAATATTATTCGATACTCTTATCCTCAGTCTAAGGAAACTGTTGAGAAGACTGCAGATCTAGTCTACGACCATTTCTATGAGCTATTGAAGGATCCCGTTCTGGATGTCCAAACTGACGAGATTGAAGTCGTTAACACTATTTTTTCTTTGGCTTATGGTGGTCGAATGTTACTCAATAAATCGGCTATGCGTCTTTTTAAGGGACATCGATATGGCCTTTGTGGAAGGAATGGTGCTGGAAAATCTACTCTTATGCGAGCAATTGCTAATGGTAAACTAGAAGGATTCCCTGACAAATCTCAACTACGAACTTGTTTTGTTGAGCATAAACTTCAGGGAGAAGAGGGTGACATGAGCTTAGTTGATTTTGTTGCTAATGATCCAGAGTTACAAGATGTCTCCAGATCTGAGATTTCGGATGCTTTGGCTGAGGTCGGATTTGACGAGTATCGAAGATCTCAAAATGTAGGCAGTTTAAGTGGTGGTTGGAAAATGAAGCTCGAAATTGCTAGGGCTATGATCCTTAAGGCCGATGTTCTTCTTCTTGATGAACCTACCAATCATCTTGATGTCACCAATGTCAAATGGCTCGAAGACTATCTAACTTCACATACTGAAATAACCAGTTTGATTGTTTCTCACGATTCTGGTTTTTTGGATGCAGTCTGCACTGACATTATACATTATGAAAGTAAGAAACTAGTATATTACAAGGGTAATCTTTCTGCATTTGTCGAACAACATCCAGAGGGCAAAGTATATTATACTCTCAGTGATACTGTTTTGAAACTAAAGTTTCCTCCTCCTGGTATTCTTTCTGGAGTCAAGTCTGCTACGCGAGCCATTGTTCGAATGTCTAATGTGTCATTTGCCTATCCTGGTGCCGATAAGAAATCTCTTGATAATGTTTCATGTTCTCTTTCCTTATCATCTAGAGTTGCAGTTCTAGGTGCCAACGGTGCTGGAAAATCTACACTTATTAAGCTTCTCACTGGAGAGCTCGTTTCTGAAGTAGGAAAAGTCGAAAAGCATCCTAATCTTCGTATTGGGTATATTGCTCAGCATGCACTTGCTCATGTGGAACAACATTTGGAGAAGACTCCAAATCAATATATTCAATGGCGATATGCAAATGGAGATGATCGAGAAGTCCATTTGAAGAAGAGCCGAGCTCTTACTGAAGAGGATCGATTAATGATGAGCAAGCGAATCCCTGTGGGGAATGATCATGGCGACGAACGTCAAGTCGAGGCCATTGTGGGACGACAAAAGTTAAAGAAATCGTTCAGATACGAGATCAAATGGAAAGGATTCATCCCCAAGTTTAATAGTTTTGTCCCTCGGGAGGTTCTTATTGATAATGGGTTGAAGAAACTTGTTCAGGAATTTGATGACCATGAGGCATCAAGAGAAGGTCTTGGATACCGCGAGTTGGTTCCTTCTGTTATCAGACAACATTTTGAAGATGTAGGTCTTGATGGAGAAATTGCTGATCATACTCGAATGGGAAGTTTATCGGGTGGTCAATTGGTAAAGGTAGTAATTGCTGGTGCCATGTGGAACAATCCTCATCTTCTTGTTTTGGACGAACCTACCAATTATCTTGATCGAGAGGCTCTAGGAGGTCTTGCCGTTGCTATTCGAGACTGGAGTGGTAGTGTTGTCATGATTTCTCACAACGAAGAATTTGTTGGAGCTTTATGTCCCGAGCAGTGGATTGTTCAAGACGGCAAACTTACTCAAAAGGGCAAAGCTGCTGTCGATTCATCCCGATTTGAAGATAGTATTGGTACTGAAACTCCTGAGACAGGATCAGGTGCATCTACACCATCGCAAGGTACTCAAGAGGAGGATTCTATGACATTCAAGACAAAGAAGCCCAAGAAGAAGAAGCTTACTAGAAATCAAATAAAGGAAAGAGACGCCCGCCGACGTCTGCGATATCTTGAATGGCTCAATACTCCTAAGGGTACTCCTCGTACACCAGACACTGATGATGAGGATGAGTAGAAGGGTTCTGATTGTTGTTTTTTTTATGCGCTTTTCAAAATTTTTCTTTTTTCTTCTTTGCTGTTTTTGTCATTTGTACTCCAAAAAAATAATTGGTCGTTCCTGAAATGTTTGGGTGTCAAGCTATGTCATTGGTGTTAATAGAAATCATTTATAGATTGTTATTACTTTCTTTTTATTTTGTATACGTAGACTACGGGCGAAAAAAGATATGAGATAATTTTTCTAAAAAAGCTTAGATTTTAGAATGCATACATAGCCTTGACAATTATTCCATAAATCTGTCTTAATTATTACATTTTTTAATTATTTTTTTTTTCTTTGCAAGCTATCCAGACTTACTGGACAGCTGTGATTGTCGGGATGAGACGATAAGAAGTGTGCGGCTGGGACATTGCGAGACAGGGGTAATGACAGGGAAAAATAAAATAAAAATTTGATCTTAAAATATCAGAAATTTGTTATCATTTTCCTTTTTGGCTGGAGAATTTAATTTCCATTTTTGATTACTGATTTATTATCCGATGTTTACGCGTGAATACAAACTTGTTGTGGTTGGTGGAGGAGGTGTCGGCAAATCGGCTTTAACAATACAGTTCATTCAAAGTGAGTTTGTGGATGAGTACGACCCCACGATTGAAGACTCATATCGAAAGCAGACTGTGGTCGATGGTGAAACAGCTTTACTCGATGTACTTGATACAGCTGGCCAAGAGGAATATTCGGCGATGCGGGAACAGTACATGCGTACTGGTGAAGGGTTCCTCCTAGTCTACTCCATCACATCCAAGGCATCATACCATGAAGTGAAGCAATTTCGGCAACAAATTTTACGTGTAAAGGATAAAGATTATTTTCCTATAGTACTTGTGGGTTCAAAATGTGATTTAGAATCAAAACGTCAGGTTTCAAAAGAGGAAGGACGTGAATTGGCTCGGACATTTAACTGCAAATTTATCGAGACATCAGCTAAGGATAGTATCAATGTTGATGAAGCATTTGAGATGCTAGTTAGAGAAATTCGTCAATATAACAAGGCGCAGCAGGCTGCTCATGACGAACAACCAAGTCTTGCTAATGAAGCAACTTCGCAATCCCAGAATCTTGCACAACGAGAATCAGCAGGAACTAGATTTCGCAAGGATGCCACAGCTAGTAATCGGGATTCCGAGAAGAATGAATCTTCTAATAGATGTTGCGTAATTGTTTAATCTAACCTCAAAACTCGATTGAAAGTATAGCTTTTTGACTAGATGCCACTGGCTTTACTGGATGAAGCCTTATTTCAAAGGGAGGGGCAAGAGTTCGTGTTTGCATTACACCAAGCGTGGGCTGAATAACTCGCGTTTGTCTTTATTTTTTTGCTACATATTTTCGCGTGTATAATTAATAGTTTGTAGTATGGAGATTTTTTATTTATTTTCTTTTTTCCCTTCTCTTCTTCTCTTTTCATGATATAGATATATTATACATGTTTATTTACTCGGGGCAAATTTTTCTTTCTGGTCTTATGGCTTTGACTCTTAAACGCACATAATCTGCATACCAGTCACCGTCGCGAAAGTAAGATGGACGTAAGATTTCAACAGCGCGCTTTCTAGCTTCTTCCTGCTTTTCAATAGTCAGATTAGCTAACTTTGAAGATGCAAACATCTTTATCCAATTGTACATTCCGTCTTCACCCGATAACTTGGTGGGACGGTCAAAGTGATAGGCTTCAATGCATCGAAACCCAGCATTTTCCAATACACTTGTATATTCTGCCATTGAAGGGAAATAGAATGATGACCCTGAAGATGCTTTCACGCCCTGTTCATTCAGAGCTTTATCGATAGCATCCTCAATACTTTGAATATTGCCTTTACCACCCATCTCCAACACCAGCCTTCCACCAGGTTTCAAAGCATTAAACATACATTTTGCAGCCTTGTCTTTATCATTAACCCAGTGTAGAGTCGCATTTGAAAAGATTGCATCAAAGGGCTTCAAAGAAAAGTCGAATGCAGTTGCATCTTTGACCTCAAATTCCAAGTCTGGATATGTTTCTTTGGCCTTTGAAATCATATCAGGAGATCTATCGATGCCAACTATTTTAGCACCATGTTTGCTCATTTCTTGAGCCAATTGTCCAGTTCCGCATCCGACATCCAACACACGTTCACCCTTTTGTGGATCAAGCAGCGACACTAAGGCTCCTCCGTATCCTGAAACAAATCCGTGCTTATGATCATATAGATCGGCATCCCATACAATTTCAGGCATCTCTTCAGGTATCGCAGATGCGGTTTTAGAAATAGAAAAAAAAAAAAATTGTGGGGAAATCGGACTGGCAATATATACTGTATAATAAGATTATACTATTACGCCGATTTCGGGCCGTTTCTTTTCATTTATTACTCATTTCCCCCTCTCTCCCATAATGGATTATCACATTAGCAAAAACTGACCAAGAACCATAGATCATAGCTCATACATGCTTAGAGAATATCCCCGAGATGTTGTTTAGATGTTATTATTAACCCGATCCTCGGTCCTGTCTTTTGGTGGTTGCTGTCATCCGATAGCGGCGCTTAACTTAATTGGGAGATAGGCGATGGGCCCAAAAACTTAAGTTCACCGCGATAAGCTGCTTAAAGCCGGAGTAACATAATACTACACCACTCGGAACCCTTTTACTGCCCTGTAACTATGAGCGTTATTACTACCATAAACCCTAGCACCGGGAAAGCACTGTATGATATTCCAGAGACATCTCCCGAGAGTTTAGAAGTTGTGCTCAAGGTTGGTGTCGATGCAGGCAAAAAATGGCATAAGGATTTCGATCTCAGCGCCCGCAAGAAGATTGTGAGCAATGTATTGGATCGATTAGCTGAAGAGACATCCCTTATTGAGAAGCTCGGCAAGGAGGTGGCTGAGCAAATGGGTCGCCCTATTAAGTTCACTTTTACAGAGATCAAGACTGCTGCTTTAAGAGGGAGATTTCTTGTCAATACAGCCGATGAGGCCTTAGCGACTGTCTCTATCGAAGACAATGCGCAGTTTAAAAAGTATCTGACTCATGAACCAGTTGGTGGAGTTGTGTTGATTATCTTCCCCTGGAACTATCCGTACCTGTGTCTTATCAACTCCCTGGTACCAGCATTGTTAGCTGGAAATCCCGTTGTGATCAAACCTTCCCCTCAGACACCTCTTGTGGCGGATAGAATTCTCGAACTTTTCACGGATGCTGGTTTACCTGTCGGAGTTCTACAAATCTTTCAGGCTGGAAGTCCTCAGGCTATTGAGGCAGCCATCCAGAGACCAGAAATTGGTGCTGTTGCATTTACTGGATCAGTCGCTGGTGGATTAGCTGTGCAAAAGGCTGCTAGTGATAGAACGATTCCGGTCGCATTAGAGCTCGGTGGCAATGATCCAGCCTATGTGAGAGGCGATATTCAAGATTATGCAAGTTTAGCAGAGAACATTGTTGATGGGTGTATCTTTAATTCTGGGCAATCATGTTGTGCTATAGAGCGCGTGTATGTCCATGAAGGTGTCTACGAACAAGTAGTCCAAGCTATAGTGGCAGAAGTTAAGAAATATAAACTGGGAGATCCCATGGATCCCGATACGACAATTGGTCCAGTAGTTTCTGTTGCCTCTGCAAAGAAAATACGGAGAGTCATCAATGATGCGGTTGCCAATGGAGCAAAAGCGTTGATTGACAAGGAGGTTTTTGCCAAGGCCGAATCTACATATGAAGGATTTGTTGGTCCACAAGTTCTTGTTAACATTGATCCTCTAGCTGAAGTACTTCAGGATGAGACATTTGGCCCTGTGATTCCTATTGTCAAGGTCTTTTCGGATGATGAGGCCATTAAACTAATGAATGATAGCGAATATGGATTAACCGCTTCAGTATGGTCAAATGATATTGAAAAGGCTGAAAAAATTGCCAATCAAATTAATGCAGGAACTGTCTTTGTTAATAGAGCTGATTATCCTGATCCTGCTCTTGCCTGGACAGGTTGGAAAAATTCTGGACGCGGTGTGACTCTGTCAAAGTATGGTTTTGAATTTTTTCAGAAGGTTCAAAGCCATCACATTAAAAAGGTGACTTTCTAAAGGCAAAGTACTCTTTGAGATGTTTAAGCTAAATAAAAATTTTTTCTTTTTTTTTTTTTCCTTCTTCTTTTTAATATAGTCGCGATTCTGTACCTATACAAGTCCTCAACCTCGACTGTAAGATAAAGGTTCACTACATATTTGGAGCCATTAATGTGAATTTTTACGCAACAGTGTAGGATGTAGGGTTAAAAGCCGACATCCTGCCTAGAAGATCTTTTCGAAGGAAAAATTGTGGAAATTCACGTGCTTTTTCTCTTATCTATCAATAGACAATTCATACAAAATTTGTAGCTAACTTTTCTCGTAGTTGATCTATAAATTATATCTATTTAAAGAGTATCGTTTACCAAAAGATCTAATAACAATCTTCCAATTTTAAGCCCGTCATGAGACTTTGCAGCATCTTGAAAAGCCTTTTCAGCAATATTTTGCGTAAAAACACCATCCTTTTCTCTAATTTTAATGATTGAATCTTCGATGAATTGAGAAAATTCTGGGTGACCTTGTAGAGTAATAAAACTTCCTGGTTTGTACATTCCTTGATTAGCACAAACAGGAGTTGAAGCAACAAGTTCAACACCACTTGGAAGTTCATCCTCTGTATAAGACTCTACAATATCTCTGTGCATTTCTTGGATTGCCAATACATCTTTATCAAACCCATAACTTTGTGAAAACAATTTTTTACCTTGCTCAGTCAATTTGCATTCTCGAACACCAATTTCCCACCCCTTATCATTAAGCCCGAGGCGAAGGCCCAAAGCACGCCCAACAATTTGATGTCCAAAGCATATACCAATAATCTTTTTCTTATTATCCAAACATGACTTTGTAAAAGCGACAAGATTCGCTATCCACTGATCGCTATCATATGCAGTATGCTTTGATCCCGTAATAAGTATTCCGTCAAAGCTATCCAGGCTAGGATATTCAACTTGTTCCTTCCTTGCATCTATTGATGAAATGCTCAGAGGTGCTTGATGCTTATCCGTGAATCCATTTTCCAAAAGATCAGTAAAAATATTCACATAACTACCCAGTGTTTTCTCCACAGCGCCAACAGGAGTATCGCATTCTACAATCACCAGCCTTGCCATTGTATAAAGTAGCTGCTTTGTGTTATTTATCCCCGGGTGAATATTAGACTGACAGATTGTCCGTATCAGATAAGTGCGGCTCATCGGTTTCATCCCAACGCCAACGGTCCAATATTCAAACAAAACAACAACTTCAGAAAGACAGACCAGGTCAGGAGGAATTCGAGGACCGCAATGTCTCTGTACGCTGTTCCGGAGGCGACAGAAAAGAGCATTCGAAATTTCCGGTTAAAGAGCTCACGAGTAGATCATCTACAAGCTCAGCTTTGTAAGTCTCGGAAACTCTATTAGAAATCAATGGTTTATTTTATTTCCTTTGTGATTTTATTCTTTTTTGTTGTGTATGGAAATGGTTCTAATATAAGAATTGTGAGCTATCAAAAAGATAATATTGCCATTTCTGAACAAAACACCATTTTGCCAGATGAAACTGATATTATCACCAGTTGGGAGGATCTTCTAGATGAGCTACCAGATAATTGGCCTCGGTTTATTATTGCATCGGTCCCAGTGACTACCAAAGATGGCCGCAAGTCGGTCCCATTAATTCTCATTTACTGGCTTCCTCCGACCGCTGACCAACGTACCAAGATGTTGTATGCTGGTGCGGTGGAATTAGTCCGAAGCAAAGCGGGAGTCAGCAAACTCATCGAAGCTCATGATGAAGATGATTTTGAAGATATAGAGAGTCAGTTAGTCTAATTTTTTTTCTTTTTCTTTTTATCTCTAGGCAGGCGGAAGAAAAGCTGCAAAGAGTACTGTTTGTATGGGTACCCATAGCGCAATGTAATATATAAACAATTGCGATATTGTAAATTTGCGCGATGAATTTGAGCCTGACTCTCGTAATAATCTGCCGCTTATCGACCAATACAAGTTTGGAAGACAGCTGGCAACCCTTGTGATTATTTGGACATGCCAAAGTAGCAATGCTGATATCAGCATTGTTCCAGTCACAACGTAATAAGGCGTCAGATGAAAACGCTCAAGAGCTCGATACTGTGCAGATAGTCTCAATCGATCATTTAAGGAGACCGCCATCAAGAGCAACGTAGGTAAAGCAAAAAGAAAGTTTGGAATGTTATTTGGGGTCCAGTATCTCATAAATCCCATGTTCCAGTAAGTTTCTTGCACATAGCCGTACATGAGAGGGAGCGGTCTTAGGCACCAGCTGCGTGGGCTTCCTTGGCAATGAATGCAAAACTTGAGATAGGCTAGCACTTGAGGATACAAAAATCCGGCAATAACCAAGCACGTAGAAGCAGCAATGATTACAACTAGCTTGATATCATCCTTATCTAGACGGTTACCAGCTAGACTCCATTGTTTTCCTATTATTCGAATATTGCTTTTGCGCGCACGACTTGTATTTGCCAAATACCTCGTTAATATCCTCGAAGAGGCTTCCAGCATATCCCATACTAGCACCAACCCCCATAGGAGCCCATTTGCCCGTATTAGACAGCACAGTCCCCAACATAGTCCAGCAGGAATATACCTCTTTCTCTGGCGATAATATCCACCAGCAAAAGACAAAAGAGCAAAAGGAGATTCAGCATAGATTGCACTTAAAAAGATCCCAGAAGGAGACAATATAAATAGCAAGCCTGTCAGTAATGGGAAGTTTTCAAGTCGCGTCGACTTGGCAGGATTATTTTTTATCTCATCCAATATCATGAGTCTAGTCCAACAATAAAGGACCAATGCAGCTCCAAGTTGACAAGCATTACACAATACTAAACCCATTAATGCCACATTAGTTGGCGATGTTGAACCTCCGACTAGACGTAACAGACGTGTCCATCCGTAGCCAAAGGCCCATTCATGCTCGTACCTATAGCCTCTGCACGCAATCTCAACAAAGTATAGACTATCCCATGTTACAAATCGATTCAAGATTTGGCTTAAAATGTTGTCGAGAATGTTCCTCGTAGGTGCAGTAATAATGAATTGGCTCGAGGTATCATATCGGATTGGCGTACTCAAAGCGAGAGCAAACAAAAATATTCGCCACGTAAAAAACGTCTTGATAATGATCCGTATATCTTTAGAGAGTTTAGATGAGTTCTTGTTGACGATGTCGGTTTTCGGATCAGCTGAACCCATAGTTGGGTTGTATATGTAAAATACCCTGAAGTGTTGGTATTGTGACAAAAACCCATATCAAATGGTTGGTTGAATGTCCTTCAGGAAAACAGCTCACAAGGTAAAACCCATAAATCTCGCTGGTACTAGGCCTGCGAGGGATGGTGATGGCCAAACAAGATCCTTTGATGAAAATGAATCCAATCCTGCTGTTCGGCCATCGGTCTTGACATCAGCAAAGACAATCTCTACGGGAACGCCAGCGCTTGATCGGCTCCTGCGCCATGGAGGACTTCCTCTTGGATCTATTCTTCTCCTGGAAGAGTCTGGGACCACCGACTTTGCATCTGCTGTTTTACGATGTTTTGCTGCTTTTGCTATTAGTTCTGGCTCCTACGTGCCTGCGACAAAGGTCTTTATTGTTGGAGCTCCCGATCCGCAGTGGGTGCAGACATTACCTTCCATTGCATATACCAGCAAGGATGATGCTGATAACGATGTCAGCTTTACAGGTGCTCAAGGTAATACGGCCGAGAACAATAGAATGAAGATAGCCTGGCGCTATCAAGAACAAAAGTCGGCTAAAAGTGAAAAAACGCTAGCAGCTGATTGTCGATATTGTCCAGTAATGGACATGACAAAGCGTTCAACGTTAACTCGTGCAGATCTGGACAAGTTGGTTTTGGTCCCTCCAGGGCCCAGATTATTCTCTGAGACTCTATCCAAGTTACGTCGCTATTTAGAGGAGAATAAGGGCTCGTCAGATATTGTCAGAGTAGTTATTCCCCTGTTGCTACATCCTGCCAGTTATACTAGTGAATCCTCAAATCCCAAAGTTGTTCTGAGCTTCTTGAATGACTTGAGACAACTGTGCGCAAAGTATCCCAATCGTTTGGCAGTCATAATCTCTATTCCTTTACAAATTTATCCCCGTACTTGTGGACTAGTCCGATGGATGGAGTTAGTATGTCATGGGGTCGTACATATTGACCCATTTCAGACTGATCTTGAGCAGACAGCAGCAGCTAAAGGACCAAATCAAGGGTGGAATGGCAATCGTCACCCTCAAGGTCTTGTACACGTATATAAGCTTCCAACTTTAACAGAAACAGGCAAGATGGTTACCCGTGTCTCAGAGGATGCATTTAGGCTTGGTAAAGGCGGTATTGAAATTGAACCATGGGCTATTCCCGTTGAAGAGCCACAGCAAGAGTCTCATCCTTCTCAAAGTCATGACTTCTAGAGCCAGCGTGTGTGTGTGTATCATAATTAAAAGAAACTTTAGGTGAAATTTCACTTTTTTTATTTTTAACGCATTATTATTACATTTATTCAATCATTTTTAAATCTTGTACTAGAGACCATATATCTGACGGGTCTTGATTGCATTCTTGTGCTGTATCTTCAAGAGTCTTTCTAATAAGCTCTGTGTCATGGGAGTTGTGACTTTGATCGATTATTGTTTCAACAACAGAAGCGTCAATAAAGTCAAGAGTTTCCTCATCTCCCTTATTCATCCAAGATCGTGAGATTCCTGGAGGTACCCGTATTACATAGCTCTCCTCAGGAGCCACTCCGCCTATTCCAGAAATTGTCGATATCAAATTCCGTTTATCGCCATCAAGTAAATGAGATTGCAATGCTACTAAAGTTTGCGCGCTTCTGTCATCCGAAACTAGCACTGCCAAGTATAGTCCTCCATCTGCGGTTGCAAAGTAAGCCGCAGGTTTGGCAATTTCCTTCTCTCGAACACTTGAAAACCGCTCAGTCTTTGGTGGTCTTCTAATTCTATTAATAAGTTCATGCATTTGTAGTCCTCCAATAATTTCGTATTTCTTTTCTTTATCTGTAGATTTTGATTCAGTCAAGTCATCTTGAGGCTTTAATAAAAGAAGATTCTTCTCAGCATCTGCCACGAGAATTGTTCCAAATTCATCCACAATTTCCAAATCAGTCACCCAAAGTGGTCGGTTTAACCTAGCAAACGGGCGGAGTTGGTATTTGGAGTTATTCTCCGAGTCTGTCCCACAAGGAGACCAAATAAATGTACAAATGCCTTGCATAAGATCCCCAACCGCTATGAAATTGTTGAATGTAGAAACAGCAAGTGCTGTAGTAGGTATGTGTGTAGTCTCTCTAGTAGAGTGTAAGTGATAGCGAGCAGGTGAGTCTGGTTCAGGCTTCTCAACTTCCACATCTAGAACCGTTAAAACTCCGTGACATCCCATTGCTATGTAGGCATGTTGTTCATTTATCTCTCGACTAACCACCGGAGCTAATGAAAAGACAGTTAAAGATTCCATCCTCTCGTGCAGCTGGACAAGTTTCACATTTACTTCAGAACTTTGATCCAAAGATAATAATAGCAGACGACCACTGATTTCTTGATGATTATCCTCTGGCCCTTCACCGCTTTCCCCGGTTTTTGAAAATATAGTCGCGACAACAAACAGAGAGCTGCTCATATACGATAAACCTTCAACTCTTGTTATAGCAACAGCTTTCTCCCCTTGGGTCAATTTTATTTCGTCGACTTTAAGATCCAAGTTTTGATCAATGAGCTCAATATATCCTGCAGCATCTTCGTAAGAATAGGGCGGCTTCATACGTCTACCATTTGAACGATTCACATCTCCACCACTAGTCAGAGCAACAATAAAGCTACGACCCTTGTTATCAAACCCTCGACAAATTCTTCGCGGAGATCTTTTAAGGCATAAATTATTTATGTGAGCACTAGTCACAGGATCGAAAAATCCCAAGAGCAAACTTCCTGATTCGCAGAGAACGACTAGTCGATCAACATTCTCGTTTTCAAAGAAGAGTTTAGAACGGGTGGCGCCTAGCGTGGCAATAGCTGAAGGGTGCTGGATATTTATAGATGTAATGCTGACAAGTCCATCATTCAAATTAATAATGGCTGTACGATCACTAATCACGATGAGCGAATTCGTCGACTGACGGAATAAACTCACTGGCAGTGATCCTATCCACGCATTCTTGGTATTTGTCTCTTGTAACTTATAGTTATCTGATAAACTGATGTCAGTGAAGACCACGCAGCCATTCCCTAAGCCAACCGCAACTTTTGTTAATTCTCTTGAAGCCTCTTTGCTTTCATCAGTCGAACTGATCTTATCCACCAGGAATTTTAAAGCTCGAGGGACTGCTGGGACCTTAAGGTTAAAGGAGCCTATGAGATAAAAATCTGGGATGCGATAGAAGTAAATATCTTGACTATCCCAAAATCCAAACCCACACATTGTTTTACCTTGCTGGTCTTCTAAAATGTCCATGCATGAAATTTCTTTATCATGAATGTGGGTAGCCTGGATAGCCAACTTTGTATCTAACACTGTTGCTTTCTTTTCCTCCGAGCATATCAATAAAAACCTATTTGAAAAGGAAGCAAACATAATGCTTTCAGCTTTGAATGTATTTCCAGTCCTAATATCTATAACTCTATCCGCTAGTACTTGAAAAGTTGACGATCCCGTGTCCTCCTCATTCAAGGATATTATTTCGATTGTAGCAGTTTGTGTAATCAAGTGATCAAACGCGGAAAGCTCTTCAATTTCAATATCAGGATTTCCATTCGTCGTTGCATCATTAGATAGATTGAATATTCTAGTCGAATCAAATGTTGAAACAACAATTATCAGGTCTGATAAAGATTTCCCGTATGGAAGAAACCATGTACCAGTCACTTGTTGAGATACAGGTGATTCCGCTGTTTCGGTTTCAGCCAATACTTCAATGCCAATCCCCAGACGTACAGATCTAAGGCTTCCGTCATTCTGAGAATTCGGGCAACTTACAATAAAAGAAGCGCTATCTGGTAAGTCCATTTCCTTGTGGCTTTGCTCATCAGTAGGATCTGTCGAAATAAGAAAATCGGTAATGGGCGCTATATTAGGGAATTCCTGGACGACTTCAAACCCCAATTTGTCTCCCTTCTTCTCAGCTGGGCGAAGCCGAAAAACTATGGATGGACCAAAGTGGCTGCCAAGGAAAGCATAACCTGAACTCATGTAACGTATCACTGTCGAAATAGAGGTGATACATATAAATTCTAAATTCCAATCAACTATCCGATCTTCATTATATTGAACGCTCAACATAAAAAGCTTTCCCTTATTGTCTCCAATGATATGTCTCTCTCCATCATCCCCAATGCTGCCCCACGATGAAGGAATTCCTAAGCTAGAATGGCGTTTCTGCTTAAGTAAATGTGTTGATCGCAGATTTCCAAATCCTATAGCTCCTTCTCCAAGAACGAAAAAGCCACCTAGAAAAAAAATTAATACTTGGGATCTTTAAGCATTAGCAACAATCGCAATCAAAAAATTACCTGCAATTCTAGAAATGGGCAAAAGGGTTGAAGCATTAAAGGGTACTGGAACTGTAGAATTGGCCGAAGTTTCCAATGCAATGATCCCAGTGTGGTCATTGATTGTTAACTTATATTTAGTAATAGTTGCCTCGCTATCAGCATTCCTTATATAATCCCGAGAGAGAACAATGACGGTGAGAGGCCTGTCAACGTACAGAATAGCAATCGATAAGATGTTGAGTTTGGTCCAATTGACGGCTCTTGCTTGCAAGCTTTCCGGAATTGAATTCCCACTCCGCGAGGGTAAATATATCGTAGCACTTCCAATTGACGAATAGCTTAGCCAGAACCGTTTCTTTTCATCGTTAACTAAGAATTGTTGTCCCGATAAAGGAGTCAACACTATTTTTTGAGATTCAATATCTCCCCTATACCCGCATGCTTCAAAAAGTTCGAGCGTTTTGGCAGAGTGAGTTTCTGGAGTAATTTTAACAATGAATAGACTTCCTATATCCGTTAAAACAAGTATAGAACGACTTGAACCCTCTGCTATTGACGCTATCCTGGCTCTCACTCGAAGGGAGCTTTGCAGAGATATTCCTCTAGCCTCAACAGTATACAACTCAATCCTATCTGGTCTTGCCAACACAAGATCAGGCCTTTCAGGATGAGTCAAGGGTACAAAAAGCGAGTCGACAACAGATGAAGGCCCGTGCAATTGCTTAACGTATAACAAAGGGGTCGGTCTCATTTTTGCTGCCAAAGTTGCTGTAACGACAGTTATTAGTCGAATCCCTCAGAATCACTAAAACTCCAAATAAAAGTAGTCTCTATTAGTGTTTGCTAATCAACATATTTCTATCCCTGCAAGATCAAGAAAGCAGCCTACGAAAGTATCGTAATGTGGGACTAAAAAGACATCCCAACCATCTCCACGATACTGTCACCACTGAGCAATTTCTTGTGATCGACTATATAGAATAGGTAATTTTCCTGGTCTTTACGTTGTTCTATAATGAGAATTTAATGTACTGTACAAGGCCCAATTTTATTTGCCTATATATATATATATATAAATGAGAATTAAAGCAATTGAAGAAAAAAGGAAATGAAAAACAAAAATAAGGGTATATAAGACCATAATCCGAAGAAAAGAATAGAGTAAGAAAATAAACACTCCGTATAAAAAACAGGCCTAAAGTCATGTAATAGACACGAAAAATCTTCAGTCCGACCAATTAGAAGAGAAAAGAAGCGAATGTTAATTAGCCTCCGAGTTGCAAGAAATCAACTCTTTTTAAAGTAAAATGATTGAAAGGAAGGGGACAATCAGCAAAGCTGTGCTAAACTTAGCATTCCTGCCAGCTCCGGAAAAGACAGACTCTTCGGATTCTGGAGAGGAAGATGTGAAGCTAGGCCCTGCGGATGTACCACTTGGTGTATATAGCTCACTATATGGACTTGCTGAGCTTCCAGAACCAGACTCTGTTGTAGGAGTAGATTGGGCAGATTCAGTGGAGGATGATGAATAATAGCCAGATGAAGCAGATTCGTAGCTAGTTACATAACTTCCTTGAGATTCGCTAGATGCTTGACCTGTTCGACTAGAAGTAGCTAAAGTCGTAGGCTGGCTGTATCCACTTTCGGAAGATAGAACTGTAGAAGTAGTCGATTGTCCAGAGGATGTCTATAGAGTCAAATTGTTAGTGCTATAAAGACGGAAAGATCAAAGTCAAGTAAACTTACTTGAGATGCGACAGACGAAGTAGCTGTACCAGAAGGTGCAGAATCAGTTCCCGGAGGTGAAGTACCAGTACCGGAGGGTGCAGTAGCAGTACCTGAGGGCGAAGTGGCAGAACCAGAAGGTGCAGTAGCACTGCCTGAAGATGAAATGCCAGTACCGGAAGGTGCAGTAGCAGTACCTGAGGGCGAAGTCACTGAGCCTGAAGGTGAAGTAGCAGAGCCTGAGGGTGAAGTAGCAGAGCCTGAGGGTGAAGTAGCAGAGCCTGAGGGTGAAGTAGCAGAGCCTGAGGGTGAAGTCACTGAGCCTGAGGGTGAAGTAGCAGTACCCGAAGGTGTAATAGCAGTTCCTGAAGGTGTAGTTACCGAACCTGAAGGTGAAGTAGCAGAGCCTGAGGGTGTAGTAGAAGTACTTGAGGATGTACTAGCAGTTCCTGAAGGTGTAGTTACCGAACCAGAAGGTGAAGTAGCAGAGCCTGAGGGTGAAGTAGCAGAGCCTGAGGGTGAAGTCACTGAGCCTGAGGGTGAAGTAGCAGTACCCGAAGGTGTAGTAGCAGTTCCTGAAGGTGTAGTTACCGAACCTGAAGGTGAAGTAGCAGAGCCTGAGGGTGTAGTAGAAGTACTTGAGGATGTACTAGCAGTTCCTGAAGGTGTAGTTACCGAACCAGAAGGTGAAGTAGCAGAGCCTGAGGGTGTAATAGCAGTACCTGAGGGTGTAGTAGCAGTACCTGAGGGTGTAGTCACTGAGCCTGAAGGTGAAGTAGCAGAGCCTGAGGGTGAAGTAGCAGAGCCTGAGGGTGAAGTAGCAGAGCCTGAGGGTGAAGTAGCAGAGCCTGAGGGTGAAGTCACTGAGCCTGAGGGTGAAGTAGCAGTACCCGAAGGTGAAGTAGCAGTTCCTGAAGGTGTAGTAGCAGTACCTGAGGGTGTAGTAGCAGTACCTGAGGGTGTAGTCACTGAGCCTGAGGGTGTAGTAGAAGTACTTGAGGATGTACTAGCAGTTCCTGAAGGTGTAGTTACCGAACCAGAAGGTGAAGTAGCAGAGCCTGAGGGTGTAGTAGCAGTACCTGAGGGTGTAGTAGCAGTTCCTGAAGGTGTAGTTACCGAACCTGAAGGTGAAGTAGCAGAGCCTGAGGGTGTAGTAGCAGTTCCTGAAGGTGTAGTTACCGAACCTGAAGGTGAAGTAG
>JAJMFC010000092.1:0-47651 GCA_030574475.1 Trigonopsis californica
TTTTCTCTCAAAGTTTTGATAATTTTCAGGATGGGTGTTTCTACAACATTTTATTTTTTGTTAGCATTTTAATACTTTTAATGGAAAAAACTTTCTAACAAAAGCTTGGAGATCTCTCTTGTTTGCTCGTAGTCCATGATTTCTTATCTTCAATACTGCCTCTCTTGATGGGGTTCTCAGATCCTTTGATTTCGAAAAGTCTGATTTAATTTTTTTTTTTTTTTTTTTTTTTTTTTTTTTTGTTGACGCGAATACGTGAAAGAGGAAAGCGGGAGGTTACGTCATCAGGGAATTTACATTTCGGGTTTAGACCCATCAAAGATAATAATCCAAAAAGGGTAATACTATAAATCTCCCTAACTTAAACCTCGTTGTCGCGAGGTCTGTCGGTAGCCGCAATAAATTTTTTTTTATTGCTTTTTTTTTTGCTAGCAAAAAGGGAAACCCGTGGCCTGAGGGGACTACGACATAAGATCAATGGGACTTTTGGCTGGAAAGAGAATTCAGTCAAAAAAAGAAAAGAATCCCATCGGCTCTCGTCACAATAAATAGCGGGTCTACGTTTCTACTTCCTCTTTACTCAGGCTTGGCAGCTGCTTGTACAATTTTTTTTTTTCCTTCAACTATCGGATAACCCAAGCATGCACGTTCAATTGAGAAACCTGACAAACAGAGTTTTGGATCCGTTGTATATCCTAAAAAGGTAAAATATTTTCATCAAAAAGAGTGGAGTAAAGTAAAGTTCTCCTTATTGTAGATTCAACAAAGTCAAAATATCTAAAGTTCAAGAACAGAAACAGGCCTCCAGCTTGCCCAAAACGATGATGATTTTAATCGAAAGGGGACTGCAAAAAAAAAGTATGTTCTGTTTAGAATAGAGAGAGAAAGTGCCCCGCCATTTTTATTAATCAAGAGTGACGAACAAGTGTAATGGGGACTTAGTTTGGGCTATCATGTCCGGAAGACGAGATGTTCCTGATCATCAACTCACCCGCTTCACCTTCTATACACGGCGTTTGCTAATTACGGTTTTCACACTTGTTTATCACTGAGATGAGATCGAGTTCTCCGAAAGGATAGTATAGCTTTTTTTTTTCCTAGTTTGTAAATGAGGGGTTTGGTCATCTCAGTCTAATCCCTTTTACCTTTAGATTGGGATTAAAGTTTTGCGGGGATCGCAAAACCCATATCTCTTGAGAAGCCAAGCAATCTGCTCAGCCGCTCACAAGGGGTGAAGGTTAACCGCCGAGTTTAACTACCACGGGATCCAATACGTATTATAGTCACGATACTGTGGCCTTTGATAGATAGTTATGGAGGTTATAGAGTCCATGCGCTCTATTGCCATCTTTC
The DNA here is from genome assembly GCA_030574475.1 of Trigonopsis californica. Taxonomy (NCBI): domain Eukaryota; kingdom Fungi; phylum Ascomycota; class Trigonopsidomycetes; order Trigonopsidales; family Trigonopsidaceae; genus Trigonopsis; species Trigonopsis californica. The sequence goes on from JAJMFC010000092.1 coordinate 1,354, forward strand.
GCGCCATGATGTAGGATTTTGTACATCCCACCCCATAGTTCTACCTTCTACGATATGCGTGCTACCGGGACACTTGTGATCTACCCGGATACTATGATCTTCCGGAAAATAATAAATTTTTTTTTTTTTTATTCCGTCGGGTTCAACTCCTCAATAATTTAATCAAAAATGGTCTACCCCGCCAATTTTGCCTGCTCTTTTCAAACTTTGATCACTCCACAAAGGTAGATAAGCATTGAGGGTTAAAAATTTATTTGGAACTTTAAACTTGAGTCATCTTGTTTTTTTTCTTGGCTCTAGTTTGGAGTCATGCAGCCTCACCTGAGCGGACCCAAAAGTGTGATTTAAACTTGTTGGGCTGTACAATGATGATCGCGGGGCTAAGTCATTGTTCCAGACCTTAGGTAAAAGTATCTTTGGAGCTAAAGCCTATTGCAAAAACCTTCCTATTCTTTGGTAGTGGGTGGCGAGACATTCAGATTGTTTTTTTTTTTTCAATTCATAACTTAAGAGAAAGTCTATTGTACAAGAGTTGTAAACTGTAAAGAAAAAAGAATTCCTTAAAGATCATCTTTTTGAGATCTTGTCGGCTTCAACAGGAGTTCGAGTAACGAGTTGCAATGCGTGGACAGCTCCTCCACCATTAGCGACATCTTCGCTCAACTCGTTTGATAAAAGCCAGTAAAGAACTCTATGCCGTTCGAGCATTGTACTTAGGGGTGAAGTATTAAAGGCATCACTTGTGATTTCAACGTAAAAATGTGATTCGGGTACTTGTTCTTGTTGTACTCTTTCTTGCATGGCTTTATGATGTCGGTGCTTATGAGAATCATTCCGAATGTACAAGTGTGTTGGCTTCAGAAGGTCAAGTTTGGATCGTATTCGATTTTCGATGGGCGTAGTAGATGATGATGAAATTGGGGATTTCTTATCGTTTGCTGATGACAGCAGCTCTTCAAACTAGTGTTACTCAAAAAGTAGAATGTGTTAATAATAGCTAATGTCCGGAACAAATAAAGAGCCCCTTACCTTTTGACGCAGACTTGGCTTGACAGCCGGAAACTTGCTAAAGTCCCAATTTTGATGTTCCATGGTGCAATTAGAATTGGATGTCCTAAGAAACATACAACGCGGTGTATTTACTACAGCTTTGAACAATGCCTGTCTCGAGGAGTAAACTGAGCCAACACAAGAGAAAGACCTATTTATGCCTTGAATCATTAAATAGGTAATGTGATTTAGCGAGCTAGCCCCCCGTTCTTTGTATGCAGTACAGGTCAAGAAGTCGTTATTTTGAAGTTGTTTTTTAGCAAGATGGTTTTTTGCACGTGATCAGTTGTCGCCTGCAATGCAAGTTTTATTGATTCAATAGCTCAACTCAACACTGAACCATCGCCACGACCCACAACTTGATGTTATAATCGAGCATGATGCGATGACTAGTCATGTAACTCGATCAGCTTTATCTAGTGATGATGTTCAAATCAAGAATGGCTTACGTTTTTTAGCAATCTACAACCCCTGTCTAGGCCCAAATGACGGGACGCTGCATCGTCAAATAGTTTATCACTCGGATAATTACGCTAAAGACGAGAAATCAGGCAGCATTCAAGGCAGTAGTAATGTTACTAGCATCTCCGATGAAGTACCTCTGCACAGATCAGAGCTTGTCAACGAGCAACTGAGGCAGATTGGACTTGCTCAGGGCCTTGTTGAGTTTGCAGGCAGTTTCTCCGATAAGGGAAATGATAGACTTGAAAGTATCATTACAACAGAGGGAGTTTACGTTTTGATTAGAGCTGAGGAGTTTTATTGGGCCGGCGAAGGCGACGACAATGATGATGACATTAATAAGGAATTCAGTGATGAACAAATGAGACAAAACCACGGATGGTGGATTCTGGCTTGCTTTGATGTCGATGAATCGAGAGCTCAAGTCATGCATCAAAGAGTCAACCACCCTAAAGTATTGAAAGCACTATTGGAAAAGGGATATCGATCTTGGCGTCTTCATAATGGAACGTTTAGCCAGATCCTCAGAGACGAAGGTCGATTGACATTATGCACCCGTCTCAAATACTGGTGGGATCAATGGTGCTTTCCTTGTATTGCATTTGTTGATGAGCAACATATTGTCGAAACCGAATCAGGGCCAGCTATTCTGCCACCAAATATTCCTGTGTTTGTCAGTGGTCAAGGAGCTGTGAACCTCTTCAACGCTATTCGAATTCCAAATAATGGATCATTAATCACTGAAACAAATAAGAGGACTCAAGTCACTTGTGAAATGATTAAAAGGACAGTAGAAGATCGTCTTCATCAAGAATTTGGAATTGATGAAATGGTTATTCACAGACTGAGTAGGCAATCTTCTACTATTATTGATGGTGAAGAAAGTAGTGGAGAGCAATCCAATGAAGCTCACATTTCTACCCCAGGAATTACACCAGTAGCTGATGATGGTTGTATCTATACAGGCCGCCGTGATTATATTGAAAAGCAGTCTCTGGTAGATTTATGTAATTGGATATACTCATCGGGAGGCAGAATGATGATAGATGGAAGGAAATGTACTAAGCAGTTGTTGAACATTGATGGATTTTATCCAAATCCTAGCAGGGTAACCAAAAGTGATGGTCAAAATTCAGAGCGGGTATCAAAGGCTCAAGATTTACAAAAGGGGTATGGAGGTGTCTTTGACATGACTCAACAGCTCAATGGATATCTCAATAGTAGTATTTCAGGCATAGGATCATTGATCTCTATGACACTTCCAACAAGATTTCAGTCATCGCAGAGGGATTTAGAATCAATGGGACCGATTGTTCCTCCACAAGAGCCGGATGATTTGAATGGACAATATATTATAAAGTGTGTGGGACCTCCAACAGCTGATGATGTGCTTGGGATGTCACCTTCAGTGACTGGTTCTTCAGAGGACGGGGAGCCAACAGGGGAAACAGAAGGTAGTAAATCTGATTACGAAATGAAGCACATATATTTAAAGCTGAATGGGCATAATGAAACAGCTAGTGATGATAATAATGAGTGTTGTGGCGCTAGTTATATCCCACATCAGGTAATCATGTATCGCCATTATCCTTTTGTGTTTACTATGGTAATCAATCAAGATAAGAGTCAGACTGCAGGATTTACTTTACGACAATTGAATTCATTGCAATTACGATTAGAATCTATAGTGCAACCAATATCAGAATGTTTAGATCGATGTGTTCGACTTGCAGGAGGGAACGATGAAGAAGAAAGTGTCGAAACATCAACTGGGCTTCATATGATTGCGCCACATGCTGCGCTTAAACTGGCAAGGCTTGCATCATCAACAAAGTTTGAAATTTTCATGAATCCTAATAATATGACGGTTTCAAGTTCATTACCATGGATACCTTATTTTGTGATTCCAATAGATACCAGAGAAAAGGGTTCTAAAGGTCTTTCAACATACTTTTCTCGTCTAGGTTTTAGTTCTGATCAAACAACGACTATTAATAATGATTATGGGCAAGCATTGGTAAAATATTATAGTATATCTGGATTACATGAATCAATTGTATCAATATTGGATAATTTTTTACGAGATGATGAAAATTTTAGTCAATCTTTAAGATCTACAGCTGGATGGTGGATTGAATTAAATAAAAAACCAAATGGAGAGCTTGTAATAGTTGCTAGCCGGTGAAGAGTCTATACTGCATTTAATAGCTAGGATAATATTTTTCTGTTCTGTTTTACCATGACGTTTGAATTGACAGCTGTGATGGCTCTTTGAGTGGCAATAGATAGACAAAAATTTCGGCAGATAACGGACCCGGATTTCGGGTGTGCGGCTTTGAAATCCCCTCTCTTGTCCCAATCAAATTTCAGTTAAAAGTCAATCAATTAAAATGATGGAGAAATTTTCCCTCCCAGATAGAAAGTTCTGGTTACGTGTAAAAATATATATATATCTCATCAACTTACCCCAGACGCAAATAAAAAGCGGAACTAAATCAGAGATATTTTTTTCTATTTTCTTCTTATACATTTAAACTAAAAATAAAAAATAAAAAAAAAAAGACAGTTGAGTTTAGTCCGCGCACTTGCATATCTAGATCTATAGATTTTTAATTCACAAAAAGAAATGAAGGTTTTTTCAGCAGAGTACCATTTTAATTATCCATGGGATCAGGTGACAGTGGCTAACTGGAAGAAATATCCAAATGAAGTTTCAACACATGTTGTGGCAGTTGATGTATTGCGTCGAGAAGTTGATCCATCAACAGGTGTACTTCGAACTGAAAGACTCATAACATGTCGACAATCAATTCCAAGATGGGTATTAGCTTTAGTGGGTGGTAAAGATTTATCTTATGTACGTGAAGTGTCAGAAGTTGACTCTTCAAAACGTACCTTGACATTGCGTTCGGTAAATCTTACAATGGCAGACTTATTGAGAGTATACGAAACATGCACATATACTCCTGATAAAAGTGATCCTCTGAATAAGACGACTTTTCAGCAAGAAGCTCAAATAAGGGCATATGCTTCATTTACAAGAGTATGCAATAAGATTGAGGACTGGACTGTTGAGAGGTTTGGTCAAAATGCCATCAAGGGAAGAATGGGATTCGAAGGTGTTTTGCAAAGGGTCGCCAGCAAAGTGCAAGAAGGTGTCTTTCAAAAATAAAAAAGATATGTGTTGCGCTAGGGGGGAACTACGTCTATATATATATATATACACATTGAGGGGGCCACATGGTCTTTTCCCTTTTTTTCCACAAACAGCAGTTGATAATAACATCGTGGCAACAAAACAACACACCACCACGTGTTGACAACTTTCTCAATTTTTTTTTTTTTTTTACTAAATACGAAGCAAGCATCTTGTTATGTGCACCTCTCTCTCCTATGCAGAAAAGTTGTGACATTGTGCATTTTTTTTTTTTAGGGGGTTGTTATCCGCCTGAAATTGGATATATTGTTTTTCTATATTACTTTTTTGTCATATGACGAAATTCCAAATAAATGATGGGCCTATGTATATCTGATTGAGTTTTTCATTTTTTGGAGTGTTTGAAGGAGTTGAAATTATTCTTTTTGTTTTTTTTGGCACTAGAGGGTATTATTTTTTTTTCGTTCTTTTTTGTTTTTTGGATGCATTATACTACAAGGATAACAAATGGAAAAAAATAGCATAGGAAAAAAAAAGATTTATAAAATATATTACAGTTAGTAGATTTGGTGTGTTTATGTAATTGTGGGGAATAAGCCCTTCCCAGCACGCACGTTGAAGTAGAAAAGAAAAGGAACACAACACCAGAGGATATATACATATATATATTTCCTTGCAAAAGCCCCCAATGTCACGTCGACGACTGAAGAGGGTAATTGATGAATTTCCAGGCCATGTTGGTAGGAGGCGTCGTGGTATTGATGGTATACCAAAACCTAAGGATAAAGATGATGTAAATTCTGAAGAGATTGATGATGATTTAGGACAAGTTTTGGATGAATATGGTAGGGGTGTGGATTTTGTGTGTGTGTGTCGTTGTTTTTTTTTTTTTTTTTTTAGCTAATACGAGTGGTGGCTTTTTAGAACAGGATCGGCTCATCAAGAGACTTGTTATTGAGAATGAAAGGGCGAATTATCAAACGCGTGTAAGTTCCACCCCCTCCAAAGAAAAAGAAGAAGAAGAAAAGGAAAAGGAAAAGTATGCTAAAAATTTGATATAATTTTTTTTTTTTTTTAGGTTATTTATATTGGACTTGCAATTATTCAGACAATTATATTTATTAATCCATTCTCTGTACCATTAAATCTAAGTCATCCATGCCGATATAAATACCCATTAATAATAAAAGAAAATGATAATGATAATAGTAATAATAATAAGTTAATTATCGCAAAATGCGAAAGATTAAGAGAATACTCTGCTTCACCATTTAGGCTAGATGGAACTTTATCAATTTTAGCAATTTCAACAATATGGTTATGCGTATATTGGCTAAACTATATTGATCCAGAATTGATATCAAATAATAACAAGAAGGTTATTAATCATGATGATGATAATGATGATAGTTTGACAAATTATTTAAATCCAAGACCACTTAAATTACAACATTCATCTCAACTTATAAGATATATTACCCCATTAAATATTATTTTATCAATTCTTTGCGCAATTGCGGCATTTATTAGATTTATTATACCAAGATGGAAATATATTGATTATCTTGATTCAATTGATCCATCAAATTTTATCTATGATTTAACCCCACCTGGTTTTACTAGGCGCGTTTTATATATTTTAACTGTATTAGGACCATACTCTATTTATCTTTTACCATTTGCAAATATATTAATCGTCTTGTGGCTTAGATATTGGATTAATTCTGTTGATGTTTACGGATTAGCAAGATTCAGATACAAGTATAAAGGAGCTTAACCTGCTATCATAAATCTATAAAAAAATTAAATATATATATATATCCCATGCAAAAGTTACTATAAAGCCACAAAAAAAAAAAAAAAAAAAAACATTAAAAATCTTCTCCTTCCCCCGTTTAACCCATCTCACCAAATCTCAAAGCAAGTATTGAACGAATATCAGTTGAATATCTCATACTATAAAGTACAGGTAAAAGATTCATTAAATCATTATCAGTTGGATCAGATATCCAACCTTCAATTGGAATTGCATTATTTTGATATAATGCATAACTAATTGGAGAATTATCAATAATGATAACTTTACTTAAATCTGAATTTACAATTGTTATATCCTTTGTATATCCATCATATGTTAATGAACAATCTTGTCTATAATATCTTCTTTTAAAATGTTGTTTATCTTGATCAAGCCAATCAATTACTGGATCTGCATATTGTTGAACTGATGCCGTAAATATAACTAATTCATACCATTTTGAAACTTGTGATAAAAATTCATCACAATGTGGCCTTTTATGTACATAATATAAAAGTGCACGTCCTTGGGTTAATTTAACTTCAATCATATGCCCATTCGAATATTGTGTCTCCCTTGATAATGAATGAATTAATGTCTCATCCAAATCCATAATTAATGTCTTCTTTTCTTGTTTAACTTGTCGCGGTACTAATACTCGACTTATTGAAAATGAAAATATTTCACTCGTAATATCATCACAAGATAATCCTTCTTCTTGTTCTTTAGATGATTTCTCTTTATTCCTCATTTTAATCAATTGTTTGCGTTTTTCAACTAGTAATGATGTTCCAGAATTTGGTGACTTGAGTGAATGTGGCGCAGGTAATAAACCAAATCGTACCTGCTTCGCATTTGAATATGCTGAAGAAGATTCTTCATCATCATCTCCTGACGACCCCCACTCATCTTCATCAGTCTTGATCTTGTTGGGCAATGGTTTTTTATTTGTCGGCCAGGATAATTTTGGCTTACTCTCTGGCTGCACCGCATGAGCTGCTTCTTCTTCTTCTTCTACCTTGGGTTTCACACAAACTTTACTAGCGGCCTTTCTCTTATATAGGGACAGAGAAAATAATGAAGCAACTGCCAGTAAAGGGGATATAAATAGCCATTTGATAAAGGACCAAATCCACACAAGAGAGAATGGATTCTTGAATTTACTAGATGTGCTCGGTGGCGCATTAGCAATACTTGATTGTTTTGTTGTGCTATTATTGCTGCTGTTTGACTTGGATAGTCTCTGCTTCTTCTTTTGTTGAAGCTTTTGACGAACGCGCTTATGATAACTATCCAAGTGAGTCTTGAGCTGCTCTGAATCACTCAGATTGAATCGATTACTAGAATTTCTTCGTAGATGAGATTTTGATACCGTAGCAGGAGATGATGAATCAAACCTTATAGATTTATTTTTACTGCTTCCATAACCAGGCTTTGTACTGCTGCGAATACTATTGCGACGACTCACTTTGGTCTGGTCTTGCGTCTTTTTCAATGGTGGTAACTTGTTATCATTTCCTTGTTGTTCTTCGTTCTCCTCACTGGAATTACTCAATTCGTCATCGTAGTCTTCATCCCCGTCACTTGAAGCCAGATCTTCGTACCCATCATCGTCATCTCCTCCTTCTTCTTCGTCCTTGTCAACAACTTGATTACCATCTTGGATATCTTGATTAGCCGCGTCATTGCTTATAATAGACCCAGAGTTATTATTGATCTCTTCATTGTTACCGTCGTCGTCTTCTTCTTCTTCTGGACTATTGTTTTTGCTAGCATTTGTGACCCTCTCAATTCCAGCTGCCAATAATGACAGTGAGTTCATGCTTTTTTCTTTGTTTTATATATCTGTTGCTGAAATGTGACTAATTCCAAGGCCTTTTGTTGGCTATGGCTTTGCCAAATGAATAATAAATTTGGACATTTAAGGGGGGGCCGCGCGGTAGTAGTAGATACAACAATCAAGGTGTAATCTTGTTGGAAATCAATTAAGATCTCTGTATAAATCTACTTTTAACGAGTAATTATTGTGCTGCAGAGGAAGAATGACGAATAGGAGTACCCTTTGTTCTCTGTTACCGTTGGAAAAGCTCGAGATAGATTGGAGCTAACTAATTTATTTATTTAGGCTAAGTGTCACGTGCCGCTTGTCCCAAGGAAAAATGAGTTTAAAAAGGAAAAAAAAAAAAATTCTCTACAACCAAACCACCAACTTTGGGTCCTGTCAAGTGCAAGGTAAGATCTCTTTTATTACTTTTTTATTTTATTTTTTTCCAGGATATGAATTACAATGATGATATGGACATCGTAACGAGTCCTATAAATTATATAAACCCAGCTCGTCGATTTTAGAATGAGAAGAAAATATACTCTGAACCAAAAAAAAAAATACCAAAAACCCCAATCGTCCTGGAAAATCACAATTCTTTTTCCGTTTGATTTGACTAACATTATATCTATAATAGATTTCCCTTGATCGACTGAGTTGAAAGATTAGAAAATTTCAATACCATAACCATTTTTTTTTTTTTTTTGTTTTAATTCATATTCAATAATTGTAGTCGTAGAAAGAAGCGAAAGAAACAAAAAAATTTTGTCTAAATACAGGAGAATGCAAAAAAAAAAAAGAAAAAATTATGTACATCAGACCTATAATTCATCCCATACGCATTAATGAAGACCATTCCTCGGATGTGTCGCCGGAAGAATCGCCAAAGAGATGATTAAAGTCTGCTCCATCGAGAAATTGCAGAAATAGACTATTTGTGCTTGAGTCATCATATTTAGGATAGAATGCATCATTCCATTGAGAAGAGTCTGTATCTGAGGCTTTAGCTGATTGTGGCTCAAAGTTGCCATTGTTATTATTATTGCTACTGCTGCTGCTGCTGTCGTTAGAAGGCCAGACCGGATTAACCTGTGGCGGTATATCAGTGTACTCCCTATTATCACCCATTAAAGGCCTAGCATCATCTGATGTTGTTGGTATAGTAAAATTAGTAGTAGTAGTTGCTGCTGCTGCTGCATAATCTTCGTAACATGAATTTTGGTTTTCACATGTTGGATCTGTAAATTCTGGTTGTTGAACTTGTTGATATGTCCTTTTGGGTTGAGGTATCGTACAACCATGAGTATTAGTAATGTCAATATCATCACGTACCGGAACCGAAGTGTTATCAGTATGAAGGTATTCATTTAACCATTCTTCAAAATACTCCATTAAAGTATATGATGTCCGAGCAGCATATGAATGTGGATTAAGACTCTGCCAAGCTTTTTTGACATTAGCCATTAATGAATAAACATCTAGTGGAATATCAAATTTAGCAAAACCTGCAGATCGTTTTAACCTTATAAGAGCAATAAGACAATTTATTGGTCTAAAAAAGAAAAATGTTGGAAATATTCTTGGACATTGACATAGATATTCAAATGACTTGATCAACTGTATACCACGCTCAACTATTCGACTCATAAGAAACTTTTTAAATTCATCGGTTAACATATTGCCACATTTTTGAAGTATACCATCACATAAATATAATTCCAATTGTTGCTTAGAATGTGTGAGCATATATAGACGATGAGCCGGTAAATTTTTAGTCTTTTCTTCAATTGGAGCAATCTTTTGACAAAATTCATCCCAAAGTCTCTCAATTTGAGCAGTAAATTCAGGCATATAATGACTTTGAGATTTTCTAAATCGAGGAAGTTCTATTGACTCTAAAACTTCACGTCCACAAGTCAAAAGATCGCATAATGCAAGTAAAAGTTTCTCATCTGAACTAGGATTTGTCATCTCTAATGCTTTAGCTTTAAGCTCTAAATCATGATTCCATCTAATAAGGCCAAACCTTGGGATTGATAAGGAAATAAGACTTGTATAAACATAAAGCACAAGCTGTAATCGAAAACTAACGCGATCTTTTACCGAACATCTACCTTGATCATCTTTAATGACTGTCCAAGCAGATTGGCTGCATAATCCAACAATAGCAGCAAGAGGAAGATCTATTAAGTGACGGAACTCATTCCATCGATTAGGCATTAATTTCCAAGTATAAAGTATTATTAAAGATGCGATAACTTCAGATGTCATGACACCATCTAAAAATACCATTTGAATTAATTGCTTCCTTAAACTATAGCGAAGGATACTATAAGTTTTAGGATCATTAATTGCAGCCACAGTTATTCGAGCATGTACTAGCCTAGGCCATTTTTTCATAGCTTCATCAAATGAAAAATCTCCATCTTCCAAATTGAGAAATGCAGCGTATGGAGCCATTTTCTCTGTAAATCTATATATAAAAAGTTAATACTCTTAAAAAGAAAAATCATCAAATCTGGTGGGCAGCGAACTTACTGCGAATATAATAGGAGACAGTATTCTCTGGATATATGACCAGCGCGCATTAGAACTTCTAATTCGCTATATGTAGTAGGCATGATACCCGGTCCCATTTTACGAACATCAGAGAAAATATCTGTAGAATCTTCTTCATCTTTGGGAGGCTGAGGGGTATTTTCGGACAATTCTCCATCCGTTGCGTTGCCTCGAGATCTTTTTGAGTGCTCAGCAAGTGAGTAAAATAATTGTAAAGATTGAGTGCCTAAATCCTCTTCATTTGGAGACAAGGGTCTATCAGCCGAAAATGGGCTTGCTGCCTTTGAAGCAGTTGGCAATGGTGGCGAATTTGAAATATTCTGCCGTGAAGTTTTCTTGTCAACCCTGAATATTGTCTGAGCAGGCCGGTAAGCTGATGATTGTGATGAAATAGCCCTTCGCTTTGAACTTCTCTTTGTATGGCTATTACCATCTTCTAACGATGATCTCTTCTCATTATTCAAAGAATCAATATTATTTGTACCATCATGATTAACATTCGAGTCATTGAAACTATTCCTCGGTATATAAGGTACGCATTCCGCAGATGCAATCACGCAACGACGGCATATAGTTGCCTGCCATGAATCGAATTCGCAACGTACTTTTTGTCGTCTGCATCTAGTGCATGCGTGCTGTTTTCTCCATGAATTAGGCCAACTCATTGCACGTTCACTTAATTTATACTGAAGCGTACGCGGCTCATGGGACCTTGAAAGCAAAAACAGAGTTCAATAAATATGAATAAAGAACCTCTTAAATAACTTGTTTGCCGAGAAAAATAGTTGTTTTTAGTTGTTTTGGTCTTTTATTCAACTCAATTGGAATCAAAAGTCAAGTCTCAGTTCCTTCTTCTTGGGGGAGGGGTTGGATTCTTCTAAATTCGTGTTGTTTGGTTATTGTTCTGTTCCAACGTATTTCCCCATTAGGAAGGCAGATCATCTTGTTGGAGATTTAAATAATAAAAAGAAAATGTAGAGAGAAGACCCATTGTATAAAAAAAAAATATAGAATAGTAAAGTGGTCGGGTTTTTTTTTAATACAGAATGATCGACTACGAGCTGAGATGGTGTTTGTTTGGCATCAAATTCTTAATTATATTATCAATTACTATTTGAAGTATTGATGGAAAATGCTATCGTAAAAAAAAAGATTATTTAATCTCCACCAACAGTAATCTTTTGGCGACGGGCCTTCTCAGTTACTTTAGGGACTTCAACAGTCAAGAGTCCATTCTTGAGGTTAGCCTTTACATTTTCAGTATCGACAGCTTCTGGGAACCCAAATGATCTAGTAAATGAACCTAATACACGTTCACTAGTCCAAATCTTTCCGGCTTTCTTATCAGGTTTAGCGCCTTTACCACTGTTATCAAACTCGGAAGATCTGTTAAAACTTCCTTGAATACGAAGAGTATTCTTGTCGACAAATTCAACATCCAAGTTCTTGGATTCAACTCCTGGGAGTTCACCTTCAAGTACATAGGATTCAGGGGTTTCCTTGATATCGAAAAGAGGCTTTGGTGCCTTGAGATTGCTTTGAGCTACAAGATCATTTGGTTCATCAGCCCAAAACAGATTTCGAGTGAGAGAATCTTCGACAGGAGTAAGGTAGACACGAGAGAGAGCCATTTGTTTGTTTGTTGAGAAGATAGAGAGATTGGTCTTTTAAGATACTGAGCAAAATAACAGGACGTAGGGACCCATATTTATATTGCAAATATCGCCCATGTTCGTCATTCTTGTTTGATTTCGGCTTTTTCCTTTTTTATTCCCATAACAAGATTCTGGAGCGCTAATCGGCAAAGTGTCATGAGGTGCGGCTCACACCTGTCACAATGGAAAAAAGGTTTCAACCTTAAAAGTTGACAGACAACAATGTCAATCAAATGATGATGATTCAAGGAAGATTCCCCCACGAATTTCCGAGTAACCCGCGACAAGACGTCATTTCATTATGCACAAATTCAATAATTAATGGGGAGATAACTACACGTCTGGTAAAATCCCAATAATACTGGAGCCTAGAACTCCCCTCCTTTCCCCAGCAAATATAATCATCACTTTAAAAACTGGGAATTGGGAATGGGACTTTTCTTTTACCCGTCAAGTTCCCCGGATTCTTCGGACTTGTTAGCTCCTACTTTTACCATTGTCATATACTAATTACGAATGTCGCAATACGATTTCAATTCTTGTCCTGAGCTTTGTAAAGGTAGTAATGGCACAAGATCACATCATTTTAGGGGGATATTTCAGAAACTCAGAACGTGTTTGTAAATTAGATTAGATTCTCAAAAACAAGATTCTACTTTCTTTTAATAGTAAAAAAGAAATATACACAACTTTTTTTTTTTTTCTTTCGTATGTAGAAAGCAAGTTCCCTGGTTTTTTTCTATTTTAGTTTTTACCGGCACCGGCACGGAAATAGATTATGTCGCCATCTTCTACTACGTAATCTTTACCCTTCATCATAAGTTTACCTTGGGATTTAACTGCAACTTCATCTCCTTTTGCATCAATTAAATCTTGATATTTGGTAACCTGGGCCAAAATAAATGTATTCATTAAATCAGTATGAATTACACCAGCAGCTTGAGGTGCTTTAGTTCCTTTGCGGATTGTCCATTCACGAACTTCATCAGGACCACAAGTGAAAAATGAAATCAAATCTAATGATGCTCGCATAGTTGTAATGATTTTTGGTAATGCTGATTGTGCTCCAATCTCTTTGCAATATGCTTCACGTTCAGCATCGGTCTCCATATTTGCGAGTTTTTCTTCAAGACACACAGAAAATGGAATGATTGTGTCACCACCTGAATTCTCATCAATCCACTTCTTGATACCGAGAAGATGCTTGTTCTTCTTGCGGACGTAGTCACGTTCAGATAAATTGACAAGATAAATTGAAGCTTTAGCAGTGAGAAGGAGCATTGAATTGATAACTTCAACTTCTTTAGCTGTCCAAGTACCATTTGCAACACGCTTGCCACTTTCTAACCAATCTATAACCTTTTGAACAGTTTGGGTTTCCTCCTTCTTTTGCTTAACTTCCAAACTCTGACCGCCTCTCTTGACAATCTTCTCGACACCTTCAAGATGCTTATTGGCGAATTCAATGTCTTTGAAGCGTAATTCATCATTTATAATTTGTAAATCTCGTACAGGGTCGACATCTCCTTCAATATGAATAATTTCTGCATCATCAAAACATCGAACCATTTGGAAGCATGCATCAACTGCACGAATATGTGATAAGAAAGCATTTCCAAGACCTTCTCCAGTACATGCTCCCCTTGTTAATCCAGCTATATCAAATACAGTTATATAAGCAGGCACCTCAGATTTGGGCTTATATAGTTCAACCAATTTGTCAAACCGTGGGCTAGGAACAATTACACGAGCCTCTTCAGGATCAATTGTCGCAAATGGATAGTTTGCAGGGTTCCCTAGTGGACATCGAGTAATTGCTTGAAAGAATGTCGATTTACCAACCTAGGATAGTCGTCGCTAAGTTAGCCTCAAGTACCTCGGTGTTTATAGATGTCGAAAATATCACTTACATTAGCAAGACCGACTATACCACTCTGATCGGATAAGTATGTTGAGTTAGCGCAATAATAAAATATAAAACGTCACCAGCATACCTTGAGATTGTTACCTGGCCGTCCAAGTAAAACCTTCTGTTCAACTTGACCTTTCTTTGGTGCCATTTTTTTCTTTTTGTAGCAAGTTGATGAAACGGATAAAGTCCGAACTGAATAGCAGTAGTTTATTGTCTTGTTGAGTGACAATGAAGTATAGATGGGAAGACGGGAGGATGATAATAATCTAGTACTAAATGATTTCACGGCGTTCAACGGCCACGAGCCAATATTCCGAACCGCCAGTATATTCAAAGGAAAAAAAAAAAAAAGACAATAAGGCTCTCTACGTCAAGATTGATCTATAGTTCTTTTTCTGTCGGGTTGAACGAAAAAGGTGAAATCAGAGTAATCAAAACCGTAAAGTAAAATAATAGCTGAAAATTTTTTTTTTTTTTTTTTTCTTTTCTGTCGAGTCCAACCAACGTATGATGATGAAAAGGGCTAGCAATGGTATCTAACCCAAACTACAGATAATTTTCCCTTAATGTCTATTATTGATCCGATATATATATATATATATATATATATTTCATTTACAGAGAATTAATAAGCAAGAAAATATACAAAGTTTTGTATTAATGCAGGGTACAAACAAATTATGACAAACTTTGAAAAGTCATTATGATATGAGATGATAATTAAAAGACGAAAACACCACGCGACCCGTCAAAAGAAAAAGGAAAAAAAATAAACTAGTGCTATTAAGTGATAGAGATCGCATTGCGCATTAGATAAAAGAAAAAGTAGAAAGCTTTCTCATCTTATTTTCTCCCAGCATTGGAGAGAAAGGGTATTTTTATATGTAAATTAAAAAGAAAGACCAAGACAAGAAAAGAAAAAAGGAAAGAGAGAAGAACTTCCCTTTATTTTCCTTTTCCTACTCGGAAAAATAAATAATACAGAAGAAGAAGGTCGGATCCCTGTTTTTTTTCCCTTACACCATATATAGTTCAGGTTTACTCCATTTCTGCCTTAAAACGGCTCCGTACTTGTAAAAAATAAAGGGAATGAC
This sequence comes from Trigonopsis californica, assembly GCA_030574475.1. Taxonomy (NCBI): domain Eukaryota; kingdom Fungi; phylum Ascomycota; class Trigonopsidomycetes; order Trigonopsidales; family Trigonopsidaceae; genus Trigonopsis; species Trigonopsis californica. The sequence continues at coordinate 16,866 of JAJMFC010000092.1, forward strand.
AACCATAGCAAGACTAATAAAGGCAAGAAGCCAACTAGCCCACTGTAAACCCAATCTATGATACATTTGAGTTGTAAATAGAGGGAAAGCAGCTCCACCACCTGAACGAAGGAACACCTTGGCAGCTAAAGCGGAAGCAGCATACTTTTGATAGGCATCAATGATATAATTATTGACAGAAAAATAAATCATAACCATACCATATCCAAAAGCTAAACCTGAAGATGAAGGGCCAACCCAAATAATATGCCTATAAGATGTTGCACCAAGAATAAAAAGAGCGATAGGAACGAACGGAGCTCCAATCATTGCAGCAATTAGACGATCTTCTGGAGTGGGCTCTCTTTCTCGACAAATTTTATGATAACCTTTTTCAATAATTGGAGTAGTGCAAAGGGCAAAAATGGCTCCAATAAGAATAGGAATGAACATCATACCAATTTTATTATCTCCATAACCATGTAATTCACCAAAAATAACTGGATAAGCAAAGAAGAAGGCATATAAAAGAGAGTAGATAAGAACAATATAACTGTTCATTAAATCTAACACTGGTTCAGTCATAATCATATACATTGGTCTGGCTAAGATTGACTTGATAATTTCCTTCATACTTGGAGCAAGAGCTTCCTGTTCAGTCATAATGTTCATGTTTCCTGTTTCTTTCCTTAAACGCTTTGCGCGTGACTTGAGGATAGTTGGGGAGTATGTTTCAGGAATTAATCCAACCATGAAGAACATGAGACCAGAGAAGGCAAGAGTGACCCAAAAGAATAAATCTAAACGACCAGATCCAACATTGATGAAACCACAAATCAAAGGACCAAATACAGGACCGCAATAAGGAGCTGCAGCAAAGTAAGCAATAGCCATACCACGATCTTCCTTAATCCAAATATCAGCAATAGTACCACCAGCAAGCACAAGACCTGAACTAGCAAATACACCTTGAACGAATCTTGAAGCCAAGAGACCACCAATATTTGGGGAAAGAGCACAAGGGATATTCATAACACAGAACATAAAGAGAGTAACAACATAGACGGGACGTCGACCAATTTGCTCAGATAATGGAGACCATAGTAAAGGACCAGCAGCAAAACCCATAACCATAATGGAACATGTCAAAATGGCGACTTCCTGAGAAACATGATATTTCTCTTCAATAAGACCAAGACCACCAGTTACATTTGAAGATGCAAAAGCGTCACAAATAACCAGAGCAGATACTGTAAGGGTGACATACCATTTATATCCTCGTGACCAATTTAAAGGATTATCAGGATCATCGATTGTAAATGTAACAAATTCTGCACTTTTGCGCTTTTCCAAATCACCTTCATTTTGATTTTCCGTAGCACTGACAACTGAAGGAATTGTTCGCATTTCTCGAAGTGTTGCAACCGGCACTAGACCCGTTTCGGTTTCCATTGTGTACTCTTCTGGGAATTCTGCACGTGTTGGTTCGACCATCATTGATGGAAAGTTAGTATCGATTTCTGGGACATTACTGACCACATGTCGAAGAGAAGCTGCAGTTTCGGTTCGAGTACGGGACATTGCAGCACCCATGTCGGCTGACGTGACAGGATGAACTGGCCTGTTCTCTGCATTATCGTATGCAGTTGGCTGTTCATTGTTGTTGTTGTTGTTGTCGTTATTGAGTGGTGGTTTTTCGTTAACCTCTTGACTTCTTGTTGCATTTATTCCGCTCTCTGAAGCAGCAGTGCTGCTGCTGTCTGTATTGGAATGTTCAGAATTATGACCTTCTTTTGCCATGTTCAACTTTGGTTTGTTGTTGTTGTTGTTGTTGTTGTTGTTGTTGTTGTTGTTGACGTCACTTAAGGTAGATAGCGATAAGCAACGGAATAACTTAGTAAATTATAGGGTCTCGATCAACGAGAACTAATCTTGGTGGAGACTGATAAGTCGAGATATATGAGCACAAGAAATCTAAAATGCTTTTTTGTTTTTTGTTTCTGTTTTGCTTTAAAAATTGTATTATTTTGCGGGCTGCTCGACCTATATATAAAAGATGGTTAGCAATTGAGTCCCCGGGAGAACGGATTGAGCTTAGGCGTGTGATGCGGTTGCGGAAAAACCCCCAAAACAAAAACAGCCGCATGGAATGGAAGATAGGAAAAAAAAAAAAGAAAATAATTGTTTGCTTTGCTTACCTTTCTTATGAACTATAGATGTGGTGATGTCTATAAAGATCTTATACAGCTAAAATGTAGAGGATGTCGAGAGAGTGAAAAAAGAGACAGGTCCTTTATATCTATAAAGTCAAGTTAAACTTTCTCGAGTTTAAACTTTTTTTGTTTTATTCTTCCTTTCCTTTTCCTATTGCTTGGACAACCGATTTGTTCAAATAGGGTATCGAGTTCAAGAAACAGATTGTCTTCAAAAGAGTGTGAAAGTGCAAGTCTTGTCGTTTATGTATTAAACCCACATGTAGACTCCACAATGAACTCTTGCGGTTCTCGGCATGCTAAACTAGTGTACAGTGTTGATAACGCTCCCAATTTGGAATCCTCACTCGGTTCGGGCGGCTTTGGTTGGCTATGTCTAAACCTTTGCCGTGCGGCGCGGCAGCGTCAAAAATAATAATAAAGAAAATTTAAAGTTAAATGCCAAAGCAAATCAAAACAAATCAAAACGACCCAATCTGAAGCCAAAGAGGATTATGACGGGGAGGGATTGTGTTTTTTTAAGAAAAAAGCCTTTCGAAGCTCCAGAAAATCAAGTTCTCCAATGTAACTTCGTAGCTATTGATCTTGCCATATAAATCTTATGTTTTGTGTATTAAAAGCGAAGATCTTCGAAAGTGCCAAGCAAGATATTTTAAGTTAGACCATTGAAAGATCAACATTGCTTCTGTTTACTAGTTTGGACTTTTTGGAAAAGAAGATATGTACCTACAACAAGTAATTTGACAGCATGACAAGCAGTATAGTTGTTACGAGCATGATGTTTTAATAAATAAAAAAAAAGATCTTGCAGTATGTATGTTGGCGATATTTCATAGGCTGTTCATTTACTAATATTAAGCTTATTTTTGGACGTTGGGATCATGATGGAAACTATTAAAACTCAAAAGAGCACTAGAATGAATGATTTGCCTGTCATCAAATTCTGATTGAACGGGTTCAGTTTACAAAATAGTAGGGGGAAAATACTTTTACCGAATATAGGGACAGTAATGTACTTTTTTTCTCGTGAGTTGTCTATTACCCTATCCCTTTTTGACAAGTTTCTCCAGATGTTTGTTTATTTATTTTTTTCTCTCCCCCCTGCGACAAGGCCGGGTAACAGTGTACGGCTGGCCCGGCATTATCAAGCTTTTCTGCCGTTTCCCGGATCAAACAACAATGACGAAATTGTAGTTTACAAGTCAAACATGAAAAAAATCTATTATCGACAAATAAGATATTAAATTATCTGAGAATATTCGGTGCGACGAAGCGCTCTTTTTATTTTGCATAGAGAGGGTACGGATTAATTGCAAGGGAAAAGGAACGAATGGAAAAATAAAATTGTCTCTTTAAGGGTCATTCATTGTGCTACGCGGCGAAAAGGTCCCATAGACTGGTGGACGCGATTCCCATTTGGGCTTTCTTGTCTAGCTCGATAATCAGAGAGAGGCTCTTTGATTAATCCTGGATGCACTTACGAGCCTAGAATGGCCTGTAAATAACTACTGTACCTTCCTATCTATTTTGGGAATGGTCTTCGAGTACTTTATGGTAACAATTGTTGTTTTCCGTTGTAGCCGTTTATCCGTTGCTACCCACTGATTGTTGCACTCGGGTTGCCAGATCAACACCCATTATGATCTTTTTATAGTCTCTGTATGGATCAGCTTCCTTTATCCTTTAGTCCGACTTCTCGGCTACAATCATGTAGTATATATCGTTATTTTGATTTGCTTATGACGAACTTTTTCTTTTCGCCCGTTAATTGCCATTGTTGTGGGCCTGTCAAATCGTTGGGAGCACGCAAAAATCAATAAATTCGGCGTAATAAGATTTGTTTCTTTTTTTGTCAAAATGCTCGTGAAATCCCAAGCTAGCAATAACAATTTAATGCAAGGGGGTAAGATCTCTTTCCTATCATACGATGCTAATTGCGAAAGATATGTCTCTTAACATCTTTCAAAGACTTTATATAAACCAGGAAGACTGGCAATCTCGACCAACCGAGGCACTAAAGATTCTACTCCGATAAGCTTCTGCTTGAGAGCTCGAAAGATACAATGCTCAATCTTATTTGAGTAAGAGGTGGAGCAAGTAGTTTGATTTTCAGTCTCAGCCGTGCCACTATCATAGTCAGTACTTGATTCAGACGATGGGGTATAGAACTGCGCTAGTTGTCGTAGGATTGACTCAAAACACTCCTTTTCATTTTCGTAAGATACATTTGTTCCAAGCCCGTATATGAGTAATGGTAGTTTGCCGATATCTGGCATGTACCCTTTCATCATTAAAGGAAATCCACATAATTCCCCGGCAGGCGATATCCGTAAAGAGAAATATTCTTGAAGCATTTCACGATTATCCACAAGATCTTGACGAATATTTTCTGCAATCTCTGAGCTGCTGCTGCTGCTAGTTGTGCCTGAAATCCATGACTCGGCCATTTCAACCAGTCCAACAATTGGTAATGTAGATTCTAATTGCACCAGTCCAAAATTAGAAAATTGTGCTAATCCAATCTGGTAAAATAATTCATATGAAAATGCCGCATAGTCAACAATATAAAGTTTTACATCATGTTGAATAGCAGCCAGTCTTCTATCCGCATCAACAATTCCAACAAATGTATGATTAGCAATTACTTCTGTCATTAAAGGATGATACTCATCAATCACTGCACGGCGCAACTCTTTGATACTAGTCAATTTGACTTCTGATATCGGACTTTCTCCATTTAATACATATCGCAACCCATTAATTTCGCAAACCTCAGACGGATTATCATTGTCAATTACTATTCGTCGTTGCTTCTTTGCAAAAAGTTCAGTAATCTTTTGATCATTATAGTTCGTCCGGACCATATCATAAGCATAAGGCCTTTTGGTACGCGTATCTGCTAATGACTGAGAGGCGCTGCTAGTAGGGGTAGGATTCGTTTTGGAAGATAAAGTTGCAGGTAATATAGTCTGTGTGACATATGTGCGACTGTTATCAGTGGCTTGAAGCGTCTCTTGGACCTTATCGCATATCTTTTCAATTATCTCATCCTCATTTAGAAAACGTACTTCACGCTTTGTTGGGTGTACATTAACATCAATCATTCCCGGAGCAATCTCAAGAGATAGATACATGAAAGGATGGCCACCTTTAGGTAAATATGTATTGAATACTTGATTCAAAGCACGTTTAAGAGGTTCGCATGAAACTGATCGATGATTTATAAAGAATATTGGTTGGATTGTCTTCTTTGAATAATAATTCGCGTTCGAGATAAGACCAGTGACTGATTCACAGCCTAGTGAAGGAATTCCTGCCATTGACAAGGGAAGAAGCTCATTAGAAACGCTAGCTCCATATATTGTCCTTATCCGATCAGCTGTGGTCATGTTGTTGCCTATAGAGAGAGTGTAGCTAGAATCGCCAAATCGTTTGACACTAAACGCAAGAGTCGAGCAATGAATGGCGTAGCGTCCCACCACATCGACTATTTTATTATATTCATCAGAAGGAGACCTAAAGGCTCTTAAACGGGATGGAACGTTATAAAAGAGATCTTCAACTAAGATTTGCGTTCCCTGTTTCCCAGCAACAGGCTGAGGATCAGGCGACGATCCCGGTTTTGGAGGCACCATATGCCCATTTGAATAAGTAGCTCTAAATAAGATACCGTTAAAGTTAGCACAATCACTAAAAAGCTCTCGTATAAAAAGCTTACCTCCAAGCGCAAGGAGAATCTTTAGTCATTGTAGTTACTGTGAGATGGGCAATATGTGATATACTGGCAAGAGCTTCGCCACGAAATCCATAAGTAGAGACATTTTCGAGATCCTCAAACTTGGATATTTTTGAAGTGGTGAATCGTTCACACAATATAGGTAGATCATCTTTCTGCAATATATCATCCATTAGTCCAAGTTGTTGGAAATCACAAAATCCGCATCCTCCTTACATTTATACCTGACCCGTTGTCAGTTATTTGAAGCATCTTGAGTCCACCATCCTTAGCTATAATATCCACCGAGGAGCTATTAGCATCAATAGCATTCTCGAGCATCTCCTTGAGCGCGTTTGCTGGTGCTACAATGATCTCGCCAGCGGCGATTCTGTTCACGACCGCCTTGTCAAGCGGCTGCAAAGCAACGTCTGTTAGCATAATCCTTCTCCACAAATTATGACAGTCAGAAGAAAGAAACTTACCTTAATTCTTCTCACATCCGCTTCAGGCATTGCACGCGCTACGAGGTCTTCTACTCCTTCCTGGAAGACATGTCAAAATAAAAAAGCCGCCGCATTGGGATCAAAAATGGGCATCTTCGTTGATTTTTTTTTTTTTATTTTTATTTTTGGTAAGAGATTATCGACAAGTTATGGCAAAGCAAAAGAAGAAGTCGATAGTAAGGCTTGCTCGTACTCGAGTATATGGCCGTCCAGAGGGTCAGACTGGAGGAGTATCATGGACAGGGGCTAAAGATGACAATTTAGTCCAAAAATTGACTTCTGCCGACTCGAAAGAGCGATCCATAGCAGCTACAAGGATCTCGACAATGGTGGATGATCAAGAAGCTCGAGATCAATTATTACGGCAGAAACTTACTCAGACTCTACTCCAACATTCACTGACGGATTCTGATCAACAAGTTGTGGTGACTGCCTACGGGATCCTTCGCAGCCTGGCTCTCCATGTTGGCTACGATCTTTGTACTTTTCTCTATCGGCAGGACATTCTTACCCCTATTTCGTCAAGTATGATCAAGATTGAAGCTGTTATTGAAGGTGTGAAGAGTGACCGGCAAATCGAGGACCAAAATCAGCTGAGGTCAATGCTGTCATTTGCAGAGAGTGTCATTTCTCTCATTACGTCTCTATGTCTATCTAGCTATGAAGTTCAAGACCTTGTATTGACAAAATTAACAGATTTACCCAATTTGCTTATAGATATTCTATCGTTGGCAGGAAAGGTACCAAGCATTTTGGTTACAACTGCAGCGGAATGTCTATTCATGGTCAGCGACTCTCCTGACAAGAAATTGCCTATCCCGATTGATATTGTTAAGAAGCTCTCCACTAATGACAAACTTAGCAGATCAGCTAGAGTATATTTACAAGGGACTCTTCATATGCAGTATTCGTCATTTGATGAAATCAAGGATCCAGATGAGACGTTGGATGGCATGTTCAACGTTTTCAAAACCATAATAAATGTCATAAAAGAGATAAATGTTCAAGAGGCATTAGAAATTCTGAATAATACCCCAGAAGGAAGTAGAATTGATAAGAAATATTTGGACGCTGGTGATATGTTGACTGCAGTCCAGTGCTCATTGGAGCAAATTGCTGGAATTGCGGAGAATGTATCGCTTCATTTAGTGGCTAATGCTAGCGAGACCAGCGGGATGGATAAAATGGAGGAAGATGAAGATGAAGACGAAGGTGAAGAGTTACAATCGGAAAATACCAAAGAAGGAAAAGAGGACGATGTGAATTTTGATGTAGATATGAAATCCTCAGACGACGAAGATGACGGTCCCCACGATTTGAGGATTAGCCCTTTTATCATACTTTTGAAGGAAATTGTACCATACCTTTTACCTTTACTACAATACGATCAGACTAGGTCACGGTCTTTAGCGTGTCTGAGCAATTTACTCTGGGTTGTGGCTGGATTAAAGGAAAAATGGTCGAGAGTCTCTACAGATAGTCTAGTGATTGAAGTATCTAGCACGGTCATGTCTCTATTGAATAACAAATCAAATAATCCCAATATCCTTGGTGATGATGATCAATTACAATCTCTTATAGGAACGATTGGCGCATTATGGGCATGTGCCGAGCTACAAACTCAGCAAGTTGCAAACAATACAAGCCCTGAAAGTGTTCAATTTTTAATCCACATTTATACTAGAGCAACAAAGGCAGGAGATAAGGTGCATCAAGAAGAATGCACAGAGCTAAAAACCCGTATTGTGGGATTTCTTGGCACGATTGGTCAAGTACAAGGACATATTGATCGAACTCAAATGATTGGTGATTTTCTTTTGCATACCCTGCAAGAGATTCCGATAGCTTCCTCGGTAAAGGATAAGCTAACTGAGCCACAAGTTGCACTAGAAGCATTGAATTGTTTCTTCGATATCTTTGGTGATAAGACCTACGATTATGACCAACCAGTTTTTGTAAATGGAAATTACTTGAAGACTCTTTCAGACAATGTCCTTCCAAAAGTTCGAGCAATGGCTAAACGCATCGATAAAGTCCATGACGCTCCCCTCAGAGAGCGGGCTGATGAGGCATTACATAATCTTCGCAGATTTATAGACTATAAACAGCATGAATAGAAGAAAAAAAAGGAAAAAGTGTTTTTTATTTTGTACATAAGCCTGAATCTTACGCATTTACGTATAACCATAGAAAAGAAATTCAAATAAGAAATTTTTCTTTTAAAAAACTAACATAACAATGCATCAAAATAAATTATTATTCCGATCTTGGACCGAAAAGAACCGAGCGACAACAATTGAATGGAAGAAGTGAACATAACAACAGTAGATAAAGTAAATTACCTCCAAAACTAGGTAGTAGTAGGCGCAACAGTAGTCGTATCGGTTGTAGTAGGCTCAACAGTAGACGAAGAAGAAGAAGACCCGGAGGAAGAAGTAGTAGCACTAGACGAAGAAGAGGTGGGAGCAACAGATGAAGAGCTGGAAGGGGGAGGAGGAGGAGGAGGAGGGGGAGGGAAAGGAGGAGGGCACGAGTGAATATTGATAATATTCAACGAAGGTAACTCAGGATTGCAATAAGAGTCAGGATAGTAGCATTCACCACATGAGGCATGGCTATCATCATCGCAACTGCAGATATCATCGCTCCACCAACTCTCATATGAGCAATAACTATCAGACGAGCTATCATCAGAATCCGAATAGCAGTAATCATAGTGTCTCCGGCCAAGCTTTTCAGAACCCTCTCTCACATCCTTGACTGCACTGGCGCTAGCCGAAGAAAGGATAGCACTGACAATACAAAGCAACGAAACCTGTTTGGAGACCATTTTTAAAAAGATAATTAAGAAAAGTGTAAAGAAAAGAGGCCAGAAGAATGATGGATGATAGATTTTTTAATAAGACAAAGACCTAGTCCTTATATAGTCAATGATTTTTCTAACAAGGCTGGGAACCTGGTTCATAATCTTTAACAAGACACTGGAAACATGTCTCAAAAGTCCATGATAATTAAAGACAACAAAGGAAACCGAGGCGTCCCAACAGCTCAGACACAAGACAACCTATGTGCAGTCACTTGTGCACTGTGCCTCAGATACAGAGGATATGACATTGCAAGAAAGTACATTGTAGAGTACAATATCTCTCTCTCCGCCTCGTCCCCTAGGTCATATTGAAGGGGTATAATTCCAAAATAGAGGATACAGACATGGACCAGGGAGGAGACGTTTCAGACCAAAAAGATCCCTCACATTAATTCATACTCTCGTAATTAAAACTAGATTCAAAAAATATCAGTTAATATCGGTCCAGACTCAAAAACCTGTCCATCTCACGTACTGTTTAACCATTTTCACCTCAACATGAGCATCCCCATAATCGCCCTTGACATGCTGAAGCAAGGATATTATCCACCGTTAATCGCAAACGCTATCTAGATGGAAAAGCGCGAAAGAAGTGTTTCCTGCCTTGGTTTCCTTAGTTACGCCGTTGTGGTTGTTGAAGTTGAGTAGGTAATTCGTCCCATTAAGGAAGGCCAGAGACAACAGAGACCTACTCGAGAAAGTGCAACCAGGAGTTGGGTTCAAGAGGGCTCAATATCCGGGGAGCTTTTCAGGTTTTCGATGAAGAGGCTCCTATGTAGATTGCTCTTCCTCCTTTTAGCCAGTGGTGGAGCAATCGCAGAGTATTCCTCGTTGAACTATACCAATCTGATTGAAACTCCGAGATGGTCAAGCTTATCAGTAAATAAAGCAGGAGTAAGTTAGTTGTTATTATTACATTGTTAACAAGAGAGTACCTTTACTAACCACTATGGTATGTTAAGAACTACACCATCTTTGTGGAACGCCAGTATTCGTTATCAGCCCACCGATTTACTACCGAACTACGGCTCGTGAATAATGACCTGCCTAGTTCCTCGGAGAGACTTTTAGACGGGTCTTCTCTGAAAGAGGCTACGTTTTTGGATTCATACAGTGAGCATTTTTTGCTTTTAAGGGCCAATACGTCGCATTCAACAAGTCTGTGGATTGGCGATATCCACAAGTTACGCATCGACCCTTTACAGTACCTTGGTACAATACCTGGGAATATCAATAATATTAAGAGTAAGAAGCTAGTTACATCTAATGAGGATGGAAAGTCGACTCTGTTGCTCGCATTTACTGGTTGGGCCAATCCAGATGGATCTCTTGTCTCTGGTAATGAAGCACAGGCTCAGGATTCAGGTCGTGTATATGATTCTCAGTTTGTTCGCCATTGGGATTACTGGCTTGATGATAATCGTATGGCCATTTTTGGGGTTAACTTGACTGTTGATATTAAAGGGCAGACTTTCAAGTTATCATCTTCAGTGACTAATCTTATTGATACTCGTGACCTTGAATCTCCAGTGGCACCAGATTTCTCTGCAAGTGATTTTGATATTTCTCAGCATTATGCCATTGTATTTAATGCGAAGGCCCCTGAATTGAATCCAGCTTTGAACACTGCTACATACATATATTATAAAGAATTGAATAGCAGTGACGATGCAATAGCATTGAATGCGGCAGAACATGGAAAACAGCTTGGTGCAGCCAGTGGGCCAGTCTTTTCTCCCGATGGCGAATCTGTGGCTTATTTGCAAAGGAGACTTAATGGATTTGAGTCGGATAAGAATATTGTCATGATTTATAATCTTGTTACCTATACAAGTAAAGAATTTGCTCAAGACTGGGAGTTGAGCCCATCTCGAATTGTTTGGTCTTCAGATGGAGCAAGTCTATTACTTATTGCAAGTTGTCGTGGCCGCGAAGCTCTATTTGAATTGGCAATTAATCAAAATGATGAGGATGCGTTGCCATTGTTGGCAAGTAACGATCTGTCACTATCTGAAGTTGTATCACTCAAGGATGGAAGCTTGATTGTGGCAGGATCGAAAATAACTGCTCCACTGGTTGTCAATTCTCTTTCGAATGATGTGTCAGGACAAGGCATGATGAGCTCATCAGAACTTGTAACGATCGATCCGCCTAATGGAGCTATTGATCCTGAAAGGGTTGATGAGTTTAATTATACTGGAGCTCGAGGACATGAGGTTCATGGATTTATTGTTTATCCGCACGGATTTGACCCTAATCGGAAATATCCATTGGCTTTCCTGATTCATGGAGGTCCAGAAGGAGCTTGGATGGATAGTTGGTCTACGAGATGGAATCCAATAGCATGGGCTGATGCAGAATCACCATCTGGCGGGTGGATTGTAATTTTGATTAACCCTACAGGGAGTACAGGGTACGGACAGGATTTTGTGAATTCAATTCTTGGGAATTGGGGTGGATTACCTTTTATCGATTTGAAATTGGGATTTGAATATGTTTTGCGTACATATCCATTTATCGATCCTAATAGAGCAATCGCAGCAGGTGCTTCGTATGGTGGATATATGATCAATTATATCCAGGGGACTGAGTTTGGACGCCAATTTAAGGCACTTGTATGTCATGATGGGTTATTTAATACTCAATCATTTGGAGTTGATGAGCTTTACTTTATCAAGAGTGAATTTGGCGGATGGCCATGGACTAATAAATCAGGATATCTTGCATTTGACCCCTCGATGAAGGTATCTAATTGGGCTACACCACAACTCATTATTCACAGTGCGTATGATTTCAGATTACCAGTAAGTGAAGGAGTTGCTGCATTTAATGCTCTTCAAATTCAAGGGGTGCCTTCAAGGTTGCTGTTCTTCCCCGATGAAAATCATTTTGTTCTCAACCCTGAAAATAGTCGTCGATGGCATGAGGAAGTTTTCAAATGGATCAATCATTGGGTTAGTAGTAGTAGTAGTGATGATGATAATGCTAATGATTATGCTTCTTCTAAAAAACCGCAACCATCGCAATTGCTCACTACTCAAGACACAGGCAAGAGATGGCTAGTTGGTAGAATTGCTCCTTTCATTCCATTTTTTTGGTGACTTGTATTATAAAATTTTTAAAATTTTTATTCCTTTTTACGAATTATGATAATTGACAGAAAAAAATAAAAATAAAAGACGAAATATATATTAAATTATAAAAAAAGAAAACGAAAGTAAAAAAATACAAACCCCAGTGCGCCATTGAAAATATGCATACAAAAAAATGCAAAAATCCTTTTTTACAGCAGCACAGCACAGTTACGTCTAATACGGAAAAAAGAAACATAAAAAGTCTCAAATATACATCTTTCTTGAGGAGAGTGGCATTGGATCTATAAATTTCCAATCAAAAAAACAACTCCACCAAACCCCCCTCTTTTCTCACATAGATAAACGAAAAAAATATAAAGAAAGAGGAAAAGAAAGCAACGTCTTTATATGTACACAGACTGAAGGAAAACGTAAGGAAAAACTTTTTACTTTTTTTTTTTTCTTGTTTTTTCTTTTTTTTTTTTGACTTCTTCACATCCCGGGGCTACCACCCATGACCATGGCTAGCAAAGCCATACGAACGTATAATCCATATCGCATCTGTGTTTTAAAAAAAAAAAAGGAAGGTTGTTAGTTTAGCAATACGCAAATTTGGTATATTTTTCTTTCTTCTGTTTAACTTAAAACTCACCTGTCGGAAGTATGCTGCTCGCTGATCAAAATCGACTTCTTCACTGATTTCGTTATTCCTAGGTAATGGATGCATAATACACATATGCTGTTTTGCATCTTTCAAAAGATTGTTATTTACAATATAGACATCCTTGAGTCTTTCAAATTCGCTTAAATCATCAAATCTTTCCTTTTGAACTCTTGTGCAGTATAATACATCAGTTGATGCAATAATCTCCTTTGTAACAACTTCAGATTCAATAGATAATTTACCAGTTGAAAGTAATTCTTGTCGTAACTTTTCAGGAAGTGCCAATTGTTTAGGTGCAACAAGTTGAATCCTAACTTGATAAAATTGGAGTAATCGGCAAAGTGAATGGACAGTGCGTCCATATTTCAAATCTCCCATAAATGTCACAGTGATACCATTGACTGTTCCCAACTCTTCTCTGATAGTAAAAAGGTCCAAAAATGCCTGCGTAGGGTGCTCCTTGGATCCATTTCCGCCATTAATAATAGGTACAGGAGAGTATTTAGCAGCAATTGTAGCAGAGTCCTCAGATGGGTGTCTCAAAACAATAGCATCTCCATAACAAGCTAATGTTCGAATAGTATCCTGTAATGTTTCTCCCTTTGATACACTAGATCTATCAGCTGCAACAGCAATAACACGCCCACCAAGACGTTGCATTGCGGCGTCAAAAGATGAACATGTTCTAGTCGATGGCTCGTAAAACATTGTGCAAAGAAGACGTCCATGAAGAATATCTAAAACTCCCTGTCTTTCGACTGCCAGCCGTAATTCTTGAGCAACAGAAAATAGTGTATGAAGCTGCCCGCGATTAAATTGTCTGACACTCAAAATATGTTGCCTGAAAAATGGATTATGGCGAAGAACATCATGCAATGCGGAAGGTGGAGAAACTTCTCGAGTCATTTGAACTCCTTCAAATGCAACAGGATCTAGCGGGACTTTATGATTCTCATTCATGTTGACTTCTTCAATCCGTTTCATTTCACGCTGTTCACGCTGCTGCTGCTGTGGAAAAGCAGATCCAACAGAAGGCAATGATGGAGGTCCAAAAAAGCTAGTTTGAATTCCTAATTCTGTTGTCTCGTCACCAACAAATTGAGATGGTGATGCAGCAAATGAAATACTTTCACGACGTTGAAGAATAGGCGAAGAAACTGTATCGATAGTTCTTGGACCAAGTGATGACTGTTGTAACTGAGGTGTAGAAGATATCGACTCAGAAACGTCGTTACCGAGACTTTTGGTATAGATGCATTTACCATCGAGAGCAACAATAGTGCCATCAAAAGTAACTCTGTCTACTTGTCCTGTAAGTCTAGCTGGACGACCAGCAAATGGCGACCAAGTACCATCCACGGGTAAGTAAGGACGATCCATATCAATTTCAATTTCAGTGTTATTCTGATCATGAAGTTCAAAAATCTTTTTAGGATTCTCGTATAATCGCAAAATGATATCATCAATTGTCAGCTTACCCTCTCGGACAGCTGTTATGAGAAGAGGTAGAGAATCAGCAATTCCAACACCAGGAGCAACTTCTTCGCCAACAGAATGTGCCAAAACAGATGGTAAGCTACCAACACAAAAGCAGTCAATATCAGCTAAATGTGCCCACAGAGCTGCCTGATCTTCAGTAGAAGGAAGAGCTTCACATTTAGGATAATCATTCTGACTTAAAAATAAACTATAGATAGCAACATCGCATGTAACATTCAATCCTTTTTCTTTACTTAAAGCAATAATATTAATATCATCCTTAGAGGTAACACTTGTCACATGGATAGCTCGGTTGTTGAGACTAGCTAAAAGTAAGACTGATGCCAAGTCTGTACTTTTTGCATCAGTAATGATAGGTTTATTGCTAGGCCAAGCACCAAAATGAGCAGATATGGATGATATAGTATTAACATTATCACCGCAAAGATGATTAAATGGAATAAACAATGATCCAACATGAGGAGCCAAGTCAGATAATGCTGCGGGTGATAAATTTGGCTGAGCAGCAACGGAAAAATTATAATCTCCTAAGATAGCTCCAGTTTGAGCATTCTCTTTAGCAGAATTCAAACCTCGACGATCCCATAAGAAATCTCCCATTGTCAAAGGAGCAATTCGGGACATGGTGAAACCAGAGGTGACGGCATCACGTAGTACCAAAGAAATATCATGACAACCTCCTTTAGACAATAGATCAGGCACAAAGCAAGAAATATTGATAAGACCCGGTAATGTAACAAGTCGGTGACCAGTCTGGTAATCAGCAGATGAAACATCCATGGGGAATTTGCGAATCATAGCTTCGACCAAGATTTTAGCATTCTTGACATTTGTAACAAGAGGAATTGAAAAATCAACAGCCATACGACGAGTTTGATATCCCTTACTCATATAGGAAGCTGGCCTTCTGAATCGGTTATTTGAAGGGAGATTAATGTAAAGATCAATGAGATGGTTGGAAAGATGTTGACTTAAAGAATATTCAGATTTTTGATTATTTTCAACTTCATTCAAAATCTCAAGATACTGCACAGGAATTCCATGCTCTTGGATAAAATCTGCAGTACCTGATGTAGCAAAGAGATGAAATCCATTCTCATGAAGTTTTTGAATTGATGGAAGCATCTCAGCCTTTTCCTTATAAGAACCAATGGATAAAAGAATATTTTTGCGTGGCATTTTGAATCCAGTTGCCATTAAAGCCTTGACATAGGCTTCATATTTATTCTTACCAAAACAAGCAACCTCTCCTGTCGAAGCCATTTCGACACCCAAGACTGGATCAGCACCAGAGAGACGTGAAAAACTAAATTGTGGTACTTTGACTGCAATAACATCATTGCGTTTATGAATCTCTTCCAATGGGTAAGGAGATACAGGATAACCAGAGATAGCATCAGTAGCCATCTCAATAAGATCCACACCAACAACTTTTGAAACAAAGGGGAAAGATCGTGCAGCACGGACATTACATTCGATAACTTTAATATCATTATCTTTTGCAATAAACTGGATATTGAATGGTCCAGTTACATTCAAAGCATTACCAATCTTTTGTGTAGCAACGACAATACGACGCACAGTCTCAGGATCTAAATCTTGAGCTGGAACAACTAATGTAGCATCACCAGAATGAACACCAGCATTCTCAACGTGCTCAGAAACCACATGCATAATCATCTTGCCATCCTTGGCAACAGCATCCATCTCAATTTCCTTTGCATTTTCAATGTACTTGGTAATGACAACAGGGTAGTCACGAGATACTTCAACAGCTTGATCCAAGTAACTAGCAAGGTCATCCTTGGAGTACACAGTATTCATAGCAGCTCCAGATAAAACATAACTAGGTCTAACCAAGACTGGATACCCAACTCGTTCACAAAACTCTCCAGCTTCTTTAGTACTGGTTAATTCCTTCCAAGCAGGTTGATCAACACCGATTCTGTCTAAAAGACGAGAGAATTTATATCTATTTTCAGCTGAATCAATCATTTCAGGTGATGTACCCAAAACTTTGACATTTTGTCGATATAGAGGCAAAGCAATATTGTTTGAAGTCTGTCCACCCATAGATACGATAACTCCACTAGATTTTTCCAATTCGTAAATGTCAAGAACTCGCTCCAAATTAATGACTTCAAAGTATAAGCGATCAGCTTCATCGTAATCGGTACTAACAGTTTCAGGATTATAATTGACCATAATTGTTTTCGTACCATGAGCTCTCAATGTGCGAACAGCACGAACAGCACACCAATCGAATTCAACAGATGAACCGATTCGATAAACACCTGAACCAAGAACCATTACACCATTATCATTAAAAGTTAAATCATGAGAATCTGCATTATATGTCATATAGAGATAATTTGTAAATGCAGGAAATTCAGCAGCAACTGTGTCAATTTGTTTAACAAATGGAGTAATACCAGCTTCAACACGTAAAGTTCTTACTGCAAGTTCATTAGAATTCAAACATTTTGCCAACTGGCGATCCTCAAATCCTAGCTGTTTGGCTTGTCGAATAAGATGAACAGGAATAGTACTTGTAGAATAATGACTGAGTTTCTTTTGGAACTCAATGAGGTCAGAAAGTTTATTCAAGAACCATTTATCAATGTTGGTCATCTTCCAAATTGCATCTACTGAATAACCAGAATCCATTGCATTAGCAATAGCAAAAAGACGTTGATCAGAGGGAGTTTGGAGCTCAGTATCGATATCAATTGACATGAGAGCACTTGTAGCGTTGAATCCAGTATTATGATAATCAACAGATCGAATAGCCTTTTGTATAGCTTCTTCAAAAGTGCGACCAATGCTCATAACTTCACCAACACTCTTCATACTTGAGCTAAGTAGAGTACTAACACGGGTAAACTTTTTGAGATCCCAACGTGGAATTTTAACGACAACATAGTCGAGTGAAGGTTCAAAGCAAGCACAAGTAACTTTTGTAACAGTATTTTTGATCTCATGAAGAGGAATATTGAGACCTAATTTAGCAGCTATAAATGCTAGTGGGTAACCAGTAGCCTTAGAAGCCAAAGCAGAAGATCTAGAAAGTCGAGCATTCACTTCAATAATGCAATATTCTTTGGAAAATGGATTTAAAGCATATTGAATATTACACTCACCCACAACACCCAAGTGTCGTATAACATTGACTGCAGTCGTTCGGAGCATATTGTAATCCTCATCTGAGAGAGTTTGAGAAGGAGCAACAACAATGGAATCACCAGTGTGGATTCCAAGCGGATCAAAGTTTTCCATGTTACATACTGTGATGCAATTATCTTGAGCATCACGAACAACTTCGTATTCAATCTCTTTCCAACCCTTCATGGATCGTTCAACAAGAACTTGTGGACTAGTAGCAAATGCTTTAGTACATAGATCAATCAATTGCTGTTCATTTTCTGCAAAGCCTGAACCTAGACCACCAAGAGCAAAAGCAGCTCTAACAATTACAGGGAATCCAATATCCTTGACTGCTTCAACAGCCTCTGCAATTGAGCTTGCAGAGCAAGACTTTGCACATTTCTCTCCAATCTCATCCATACTTCTGGCAAATAATTCACGATCTTCTGTAGTGATTATAGTATCTATTGGAGTACCAAGAACTTTTACACCGAGAGATTCAAATTCATCTTTGAGTTTAATTCCCACATTTAGAGCAGTTTGACCACCAAAAGTGACAAATATAGCATCAGGGTGCTCATATTTGATAACTTTGCGAACAAATTCTGGTGTAACAGGCAAGAAGTAAACTTTATCGGCAAGACCCTTTGAAGTTTGAATTGTAGCAATATTAGGATTGATAAGAACAGTATAAATTCCTTCCTCTTTGAGAGCCTTGATGGCCTGACTACCAGAATAATCGAATTCGCCAGCTTGTCCAATACTTAGGCCACCACTACCAAGGATGAGAACTTTTTGGACATTAACAAGAGGATGTTTAAGACTGTTTTCCTTTCTGGTACCACCGGGCATAACAAATGGAACAAGAGAACCTTGAGCATCGCATTTACTAACCGTATCAAGGAAAAGATCAAAGAGCCATTCGGTATCACGAGGTCCAGGTGTAGATTCAGGATGGAATTGAACAGAAAAGTATGGTTTAGTAGTATGATAAATACCTTCATTGGAGCCATCATTGGCATTCACAAAGAGCTCTTCCCATTCCTGAGGGAGACTTTCAGCATCAACAGCATAACCATGATTTTGAGATGTAATGTAACAACGACCATTGAGAAGATTGGTACATGGAATATTATGTCCACGGTTACCAAATTTGAGTTTAAGAGTTTTTGCGCCGACAGCTCTAGAAATGAGTTGATGACCTAAACAAATACCAAAGACGGGGACTTTGCCATGTTTGATAATTTTGGAAATGTTTGAGACGGTAAGATCCAAGTTTGCAGGATCACCTGGACCATTACTAATAAAAAGACCATCATACTTTTCAGTAATTTTTGACAAATCATAATCCCAAGGGACCACATAAAGTTCAACACCTCTGCGAACAAAGCATCGAATTTGATTATACTTGAGACCGACATCTATACACAAAATACGCATAGTACGACCATCAACAGTCTTTAAAGTGGTATCTGAATGAGGCTTATATAGTGTAGGATGTTTTGCAGAGACTCTACTGACCAAGTTCTCCTTATTGGGATCGACCCATTCAAGCTGATTGAATGTAAGGGGAGAAGTTGAAGATTGGATAGAGAGTCGACCAAGCATACTACCCTCTTGACGGATATGCTTGGTAAGATTTCGGGTATCAACTCCATAAACAGCGGGTACACCCTGTTCCTTTAGCCATTGACCCAATGAAGAAGATGCAAGATAATGGGAATACTTTTCAGTATATGAACCAACGATAAGGCCAGCGATATGAATACGGGAAGATTCAAAATATTTTGGGATTGATTTGATTAAATCATCCATGACATCTCTCGAGGGAACACCATAATTACCTACCAATGGGTAAGTGAGGACGAGAAGCTGACCCTCATAGGAAGGATCAGTGATTGCCTCGGGGTAACCGACCATACCGGTCTGAAAGACGAGTTCTCCAGCGGCAGATTTCTCAGCACCAAACGAGTAACCTTGTAGATGGATTCCATCCTGAAGTTCCAATTCTATCAGTTTATCATTAGGATGAAGAGGCGAATTGACAGGGAGTGTGACTGCGGACATGATGAAGACAAGAGAAATCCTGTTAAAAAAAAAAAAGAAAAAAACTTAAATGGTGAGTAATTGTTGCTAATATGGATATATTTACAATATGATATAACGTACTATATTATCCAATCACTGGATTATACAAAGCGCGAGATGAATTCTCTCCCGAGTACCCCAGAGTGTAGCTAAGATCAGATAGGCAGGAATGCAAGAAAGAAAGCAGACACTCTGGTTGTTTAGTTTGGTGAAGGAAAAAAAAAAAAAAATCTCTGGTAGAGTTTAGTTTTGGGTATAATAAGCTTAAATTTTTTTTTCGATTTTCCTGGAGAAATTTTTTTTTTTTTTTTTGTTTTTCTCTTCAACTCCCAGCGTTTGGGAAGTTACCATAAAAAGGAGGGTTACCCGGCTTGAGACGAGGATTGGTTGGTTTTGCGAATGAAGGAATAACTTTATTGACGGGTGAATTTAACTGCAATAACGAAGGCAGCTTCTAATGAAGGAGATTCAAGTATATAGATAGATCATAGCAATACAACAGATAGTATAGACCTATTCTGGAGGGTAGAGATTTCTAACATTAATGGTAGTGAGCGTGTATGTGTGACGAAAGAAGCCGTCAATAATTATTGACGTAGATAAGAAAGTATTCAATTATGAAAGTCTCTCGTCTTCTATTAAATTTCCATATTAATCTATGAACGTGTTCCTCGGAGGATTTAGTTTTTTTTTAATTAATTTTTTTTTTTCTTAATTTTGGGTGGAACAATTTTTTTTTTCCCGGACCATTCGAGCCGCTGCGGTCCAGTTTTGGGTTGCGGTTGCCGGGCGTCATGGAGATTGCCAGGTAATCGGATCAAGTTCCATTTGTCCTCCCCCCCCATTCATCATCATCATCATCATCAGCAGAAACTCATTTTCCTCCCTCCTTCAATCTCTGAAATATTTTTTTATCTTGTATTTATTTTTGTGAAGGGAGTTGCATTCAGTTTCTTTTTGGTTTTGCATATCAATTGCCGTTATCGTCATCGTCACCATCAATCATCATGTCTGCAAGTCATGATGATTCAAGCAACGAAAATATAGGATCTATATCGAACAAACTCGCTCATGCTTCTCTTAATGAACGTCGGTTAATGGGCGACTCTTCTCATACATATGAACATCTATCTCTTCCTCCATCGCGGGTAAATTTAATCTCATTGTTTCATTCTTTTGTTTAATTCCTCTTTTTTACTAAAATTTCTTATCTATCAGACAACATCTCATGATCAGAATAGCCCACAGCAGACAGATCTATCTCAGGCTTCATCTGTTGCATCTGATGATTATTCAAATCCATCTAGAGAAGACGATGATTATGGTAATTACTCACCTCCTCAACACAGATCCGACATATCCGTGTCATCTCCCGACAACCACCACCCTTCAGCAACCCAACACCAACAACATCATGCTCAGAGGCAATCTGCTGATTCTTCTTCTCCAAAACCTTCCATGTTATTGTCATCTCATGGTCAACCGACTACGGGATCACCAGAACCACACCATCATCATCACCATCATCAGCATCCAGCTTTTTATCTTGAAGATGACAATTCATCAGTCGACATTAGTCCCAATGTTACTACCAATAACAACAACAACCGTCAAAAAGGGCAACAACATGCAGAAAGTGATCCATATTCAAGACAAAATCGTCCAGATTTAAATAATACATCTGTTGACGATATTGCCCCGAGATTCGTATTCAATAAACGTCGGGATCAAAGTCAAGAAACGATTGGTGCACCATCACCTCCTACAACAAATTTTCATCCTACATATGCCTCAAGTAGTTCACTTAGCAGAAAAGCTAGTAATGGTAGTACAGCAAGTTTATCATCATCATCTGGACGTCGTCATCGGAATATTTTAGGACTTCATCTTCATTCTAGTCGTGATCGTGATCATTCTAGTGGAGAAGGAGCATCAGATGGGCATCATCATCATTATCACCATGCAAACCCATTGGGTGGAAGCTTAGGAGGTAATCTTGTTAAATCTAAAGCTCAATCAAGTATGATGGAATTAAAGAGATTTTTTAAACCAACAAGTAGAAAATCTCATTCACCTGATTATAAGAGTAGTAGAAATTCAAGTCAAGTATCATTAAATAAGGATACATCACCATCAACAACAACAGCATCGAATGTATCAAGACCATCAAGTGCAAGTCTTAATAAAGTACCATTTGGTGAAGAGAATAATACATTAGCAAAAAAATATGGAAGATTAGGACAAGTATTAGGATCAGGTGCTGGTGGTAGTGTTCGTTTAATGAAGAGGAGTTCAGATGGTACAACATTTGCAGTTAAAGAATTTCGTGCAAGGCATCCACATGAGAGTGAACGTGAATATGCAAAGAAAGTTACAGCAGAATTTTGTGTTGGATCAACATTACATCATCCAAATATTATTGAAACATTAGATATTATTCAAGAAGGTGGAAGATATTATGAAGTTATGGAATATTGCCCATATGATTTATTCGCAATTGTTATGTCTGGTAAAATGTCAAGAAAAGAAGTTGGTTGCGTATTTAAGCAAATATTATCAGGAGTACATTACCTTCATGAAATGGGGCTTGCACATCGTGATTTAAAATTGGATAATTGCGTTGTTAATGAAGATGGTATTGTCAAATTAATTGATTTTGGGAGTGCAAGCGTATTTAGATATCCATTTGAAAAAGATATCGTTTTAGCATATGGTATTGTTGGATCAGATCCATATTTAGCACCAGAAGTTTGTCGTGAAATTAAATATGATCCACAACCAGCAGATATATGGTCAATTGCAATTATATATTGTTGTATGACATTACGTCGATTCCCCTGGAAAGCACCAAGGATGTCTGATAATTCATTTAGATTATTTTGTGCTGATCCTAATGAAGATAATAATAATAATAATAATGATGATGATAAGAACAGCAATAATAATGCGAATACGAATAATACTAATAATAATAATAACAAGAATAATAATAATAATGGTGAACATCATCCAACAACTACGACATCAGGTGGTAAAATTGTTTACAAGGGACCATGGAGATTATTAAGGTTATTACCAGTTGAGATGAGACCAGTAATTGGTGGAATGTTACAACTTGATCCAAAAAAGAGGATAAAATTAGATCCAGTTTTAAATGATTCTTATGTACACAGTTTACAAATGTGTACAGTTGATAAAAATGGTAAAGTAATTAAATCAAGTGATCATACTCATACACTTGTTGCACCAGAGAATGCACATTTGGTTAATTATCGAAAACCTGATTATGGTAAACCAAAGCCGTCATAAGGAGAGAAAAAAAAAAAAAGAAAAAGAAAAATAAAAGGAACATTTTAATTCCGCGGGCAAAGAAGAAGATGATGAAAAAATTAGAAAAAAGATAAAAATTATTAAAATCAAGCAAGTTTTTCCCCCATTCCCTTATATACATATATATATATCTATACATTCTCTGTCACCTAGTGTACTTTCTTTATTTTATTTTGTTTTGAATTGTTTCTTTTTTTTGGTAGGCATTATTGTTATTTTAAAAATTTCCCCATGCTTTTGA
The DNA here is from genome assembly GCA_030574475.1 of Trigonopsis californica. NCBI lineage: Eukaryota > Fungi > Ascomycota > Trigonopsidomycetes > Trigonopsidales > Trigonopsidaceae > Trigonopsis > Trigonopsis californica. The sequence continues at coordinate 40,186 of JAJMFC010000092.1, forward strand.
GAGTTTTATTTCTTTTTGTTTTTTTTCATTTGATACACACAATTATTATTATTATTATTTATATTTATGCAACAACTTTAACACCTACACTATTTGCAGTACCAATAAGCATTCTACAAATATTTTTTAAACTTGTTGCAGCTAATTGTGGATCATTTGATTTTATTTTTGCCAATTCATAAATATGTTTTAATGTAATTGTACCAACAGGTTGTCCTTGTGATGTTGTTGATGTTGATAATGCCCATTGACCATCATATGAAGTTGCACCTTTTGTTGCACCAGCACATCGTAAAATTAAAAAACTTGATTGTGGTGATGTTGTTGAAAATGTAAATGATCTATCAGCAGGTCTAATTTTAACAATTGTTGGTATTGGTAATCCAACTTCTAAATTACCAGTAATTGCATTAAATTGTTTACAAAAATCAATTGCTTTAACACCTTTTGATCCAAGTGCTGGTCCAACTGGTGGTGATGGTGCTGCTTGTCCTGCATTAACAATCATTTTTACAATTATTGGTCTGCCCGCATTGGCTGCTGCTCGTGATGCCATGGTCTTTTTTTGGTGGTTTGGTGGTTGGTTTGGTGTTGCTAATTGGAAGGCCTTTATTTTTTTTCTCTGCTACTTCCCAACTTCACCAAACCACGTCGAGGAATTTATCAGTGACGCGGGAAAAAGACCTTCACGACAATTCATTTCATCTGCAAATACCCATGAACCAATTGTTGGGCGTAATCAAAATGAGATTTTTTATAATTAGCTGATCTAGCGATGAAAAAAACTGGGTAGCTGGGTGATCCCGCGGCTTCCAGTGTACCAACCAAGGAATTGTGTGAGAATGAGAATGATGAATCCAGCAACACTGACTCTGCCGTCGGTGAAATAAGTATGCCAATGGAACACCTGTGGTATCTACTTCGGCCAGTACAAATCTAACCCAGCGCTGTTCGTTCCATAAGTGGCATCCATAGATAGTTCTTTGGGTTTGAGATGGAGGCGCAGATAAATAAAAAAAAAAAAAAAAGCAAATCCCTGCGCGTTTCCTGAAGAATATGTTTCAGTCATGAAATCATTCTCAGATTCAGCCGAAAGTTTCTCTGCCGAAACCAGAGAATCTTCATTTTCGGTACCGATACTGCTTATTCGCTTGTTGTCAGAGATAATAAACTTGATGTTGAGCGATATTATTTGTTCCAGGCAGAGCCGAAGAAAGGAAATCTTGGAATATTTCAGAAGGCGTCTTAGTAGCGACGCGGCTATCTATGTATGCAATAACACCCTGATGAAGATGAATGTTATTGTACGGTCTGTGGTGCTTGTGACGATATGTCAAATAGAGTATGCGGTCCTGCGACGCATTGGCATTTTGTTGTTTTTGGTTTCGATGGTGAGAGTCAATAAATATGTTGGATGTCGGGTTTGTTTGCAATAGAATTGTAGACATCTTGGTCAAAAAATTGTTGTCGGCCTAGCCTTCACTTCATCTTCGGACCTTTCTTGCCATACATAATATAGCCTTGACAACTGATTCTGAATCAGAGTCTGAGCCTATAACTCACTTTCCTCAAGCTTCATATAATTCAACTAGCACAGGCATCATCTATTGAGATGTTCAAGGAGGGGAATGCCATAGTGTGCTTTTACTTTATTGATATGACAAACAAATTCGCCTTTACTGCCAGCATCGCAAGAATCACCACCTGTTGGATCAATTTAAGCCACTGTCTATATTCAATTAGCGAATGATGAGGGCGGTTTCATTGTGCGACTTTGAACTCTAAAAGAATATTGGTGGATACAGGAAGAAGGAAGCCCAGTTATGGTACGGTTCATTTCATGATAATATGCAGTATGACAAAGCGGAAGGAAGAAGACGGATGGATTACGTCTCCCTTTGAGAACATTTGTACAGGCATTCAAAAAATACACTTTTGTCTGAAAAATTATACTAGTAGACTGGTATCTAAATGGAATGATATTAAACAAATCGATATCGATACAGCTTTGGTATTCAGAGATTTGCTATGACCTGTCAGTTTGAAATAGAATGAATGAATTCCCCCAGTTCAAGAAATCAAAGTATATAAAAGGCCGATCAGAGTGAAGGAAAGCAAACATCCTCTATATAGTAGCGATAATTTGAAAATTCTAATATAAAGGTTTCAAACAAAAATTACAAAAAAAAAAAGGGTCTATTCTCCGCAATCTCTAAGACAGTTATGGGATTTTTTTGACGCAGCTACTTGTTTAAGCTCTTTGTCGGAGTTGACCAATTTTTCAATGTGATTATTCAATTACAGGATATTTGCTCTATCGCTGGTTATCTCATGGAAGGCTATGCCTTTTGGATAATCATCATCTCGGAATCTACCGAGAATTCATCAAGAATATTTTGTGTGGCAGTCTACACCCTCGGTGGCTGCAATAGCAGAAGCCAAGTCGGCATGGATACTAGCGTGAAGCATGATCACCAATTTTTTGTCTGCTGCGGAGCAAAACTGGAGGGTTCTAAAATAGCATAAAAGATATATTCGAGTAGTCCAGCATGCTCGTACAAGCTATCCTAAGATGAAGGCCTTTTTTTCTTTCTCTAGTCGATCGTCTTGATTCTATTTCCTTGCTTTTATCACTGTTATTCTCAACTCCAATAGTATCCTCAGGACTTTCTTTAGAATTATCAGAATTATCTGCCTGCTCCGCAGCACCTTCAGGCTTGGCACTTTGTTCCCCGACTAGCAACTTCTGTGGTGGCTCGGAAAATCTTTGTGGTTTGAAAGTTATAGACAAACTGTGCCTGTCTGGAATGATCAAACAAAACGGAAATGGTTTGATGATATTAAATATGCCATGCTGAGACGACAAGCTCGCCATAGAAGTCTTGCTATGGGGATCCCGCAAAGTAAGGTCCGAAGTTCACCCTTACCGGAAAGTCTTCTGAGACTGTATGAACTGCCCTAAGGAACGAGATGATTCCACAAGGATCAGAGATTCCATTTTAAAGTTACTGAGTCCAATACAAGTATTGCGAAATACTTGAAAAAAGTGGGATCTCAAACTCATATAAACTTACCGATTGATCTTTTACAAAATATGGATCTACTTGAGTGTATCTCCCTCTACCTGTACTTACAAGGGAAGTTCGAGGAGTCGAGGGTACGAGAATACGAGTCATAGCGAAAACAGCAGCTCGAAATCCTTGGAAGTGGCGGCGTGGCACTAATGGCGACGGTAAATGGAAAGCCAAATCCGTTACTGCACGAGGCAAAATGAGAATACTCGAGCTCGCCCGACCGGAGGAATAACTTGGACTTTATCGAAATGTTTTCACATGGGTTGGAAAAAACGCGCAATGTTTGTCAGAGGGTGTGGAATGACTGTATTGAAAGCAATTGGCCCCTTTGACAAAGCGGCTTCGTATGCGCCAACATCTTTGAAACGGACATAGACATCCCCTTGACGGATTAAGATGTTCAGCTTGAGATCTGATAGAACTTCCAGGGACACAATAGATTAAAAAGGACGACTGAAGACGTAAAGGAGCAGTATGGTAAGCAAGACTATTTTCAACATCGGTAATGAATGGAATTTCTCGAAAACGGGTGGGGCAATGGGACAGTAGTTCCGACAAATGGAAGATTGGTTGACCTAGAGATGAAATTATGGCTCTTGACATGACGGTTTGCAATACCCGGCGTGGGCAGGGAACTCGACCGGCAAGGCCCACAGGCAAGAATGAGCGGATTGTGACATCACGTCGTCATCCAAGAGTTGAAGAAAATTATGGTACCAGAGGACACAGAGTTTGTTTGCAACTCTCATCAACCTGGGTACTTCAATATGCAAACATATTGCTGATTGCAGACATTGTTCACATGCCATTCGAAGCGGGTAAACAGTACCTTGTTGTGTGAATAATATCAACAGCACCTTTTGACATGCCATGTTGACTGATAGGAAAAGGTCGTTGGTATTGGCTTTGTTCTGGTGCTCTGTCATAATGTTTGAATACGGTGTCGGGGATAGAGGTCGTTGTTACTAAATCTGGATTTATTTATTATCTTGAAGTCTAGCAGAAATTTTTCTATTCATTGTTTCGGCGGACTCCCGCGCAATGTGTCCGGTGCGGCCGCAGTGATAGCATTCGATCGATGAGGTTTGTTTACTATCGCCCGCCTATTTGGTTTAGTTCCGTCTGGTTGCAGCGTGCGGTGGAGATCAAAGTTGGGTTTTACCTGGCTTAAGCGGCGTTCTGATTGATCGTATGGCCTCGGCCTAAACCTTTTTGCGGTAGCATTACCAAAGTCTCTTGATTGTCGATAGTCTTCCCCACTAGCCTGGTTGCCGCTGTCTAGGGTGATGAGGAATTGTCGCGCTTCATTCCAAGTAGTGAACAATATCAACAGCAACTTTTGACTAAAGAGCAGACGGGATAGTAACATTAAGAGGTTCTTCCCGGCGACCTCGAGGGTTGACAGATTTTGTAAATTTGTATATATTGTCGGGTATCCTTATTAGTCGTTGCCCACAAATATCTAACTTTAATCCGTTGACGAAATTCGTCATGCATGTGTTTAAGAAGATGGAGAACATCGAATGTAGTAAGAAGGACACGTTGAGGGAGTTGAAGTTTGTTAGCAGTTTTAAACAGGTTGTTTTAGTTGAATATTGAATATTCCACTAATCCTGATAACTTGCTGATGGACATGATTGCGGGCTGGTTCCTAGCCGACACCGTTAATTCTTTTCTCAAGCATCGAGTCAGTTGTGATTATGCGACTAGCATGGGGTGAGCTGCTACAACTTGCCCAGGATTACGGTATGGGCCCAGATATCTCTAGTTTTGTTTCATTTTTATTCTGTGATTATACCAATGTCAAGTCTATAGTACCTTAATAATCTTTTAGGTGCAAGGTTGTTCAAGAATCGACTTGGGTCTGAAACAGCCAAACTTATATCAGGAAGAATTCCCGAGTGCGTTTTGGAGAAAATGCCTGCGTTGAGGATGAGACAACTGGGAAGGCGTCTCAAAAGTTTGCAAATAGTGACTGAATGCTGATAGGGGAAATGCCATGAGCAACAGAGTTTATGGGAGATACTGAAATCGAATAGTCTAATATGAGTCACCCATGTGGTGCTTGGGGGAAGTTAAAGATTATGTCAAGTCAGGGATTAACCAATTGGTCAAGGTAATTGTTAAGTCGGGAATACCAGAGTTGAAAAAAATAAAAGTAAAAAGACTTCCCCTGGTGAGACTGAAAAGCCTAATTGTGCTATTGAACAATGATTGCAATCCTTGTAATTCTGGGGATGGAGGAATTTAAAGCCGGAATTGAACGACGGAGATGCTGTTTTCCTATATGGTTACACCAACCGTCGAATTGTGCACAATTTAAATATTGAGTTATGTTTCGGAACACGCTCAGTCAGGAATATAGTTAAACTAGGGGCTGCAATGGAATACAGGGGGTGCAAAAGATAGACAGGGTTTCCACAGCTGGCATTTTCACTGAAGGAAAAGGATACAGTGATGCAAGTTGGACAGGTTTTAATGGCGTGAATTAGTTTTAAAAATAAGAAACAAATTGTCTAATATCTATGTTCGACAAACAAAGAAGATCTGGTTCGATCGTGGCATTTTCTGGTTTAATGGTGTCCCCTGATATGAAGAGCAATATTCATTTTTTCTTGTCATTATCAGACATGGCGAGGGAGAAGACTAATAAGCGAATTCTCTCTAGTGATTATACCATAACCATGCTATTAATATCTACATATATATAAATGTATACCTCTTTTGTCTTTATTTTTAGCCATATTGAATTTATTATAACCTTTTACTATAAACAATCATAACCTCCTTTTTCTATGAATTACCCATGTATTATAAACATTTTATTATAGAATAGTCGCATCTTCCTTCGTGTTACACCCATCACACATAGTATAAGCATTTAATATAATATTATGATGATGATTAGTATACAATAGAACTGCCATACCTTTGTATATCCTAAAAATAGACGCAAGTCTGTTTTGAGTTTTATTTCCTCTGCCTTGTTTTCCTTTTCTGGTAAACTTTTCAGCTCAAGTATCTTAATCCGGTAAAGATCATACTGGATTAGCCATTAACTAGGTTTCATCCCCAAATATACCCCTATTTATAGCAGTGAACCTACGATTAAGCTTTACATCTGGCTCTATTGGTCGTTAGTGGCAGCTAGATTTAGCAATTGGCAGACTGTCGTTTCCTCTTTTGGCACATGATATTACGGTAATATTTACAAGTTTTGACAGCACAGAAAAATATAAAAAGAGTACCACTCCCCCCGCGTAGTTTCTTTTTTTCTTTTTATTCTTTTCTATATACCCTCTTCCTCTCTTCTCTTGAATTACTAACCAGCTTAGAAATTTCTCAATGAGTGCTCTACTCATTGAGCTATTACGCTCAAGATTTTTAGCATTTGTGGAGAGGTACCTGAGCCCCAAAGGCTCACGTGCCTCTTCCCCCGTTGACAGACCTTGTTCCGCCCATGAAGGCGAACAAAAAACTCTGCGCAGTTGCATGCGCGGAACAAGGTCTGGCAACAAAACCTTGCCTGAGGCCAAGAAGGTCAGGTTTTCTTTTGTTTCTTGTGATAAGACTCGTAAGTATAATAAGTCTGATCACAAGGAAAAGGAACCTGCCTTCAAGGCCAGGTCTAAGGTCTTTAGTAAGGCTAGGTCTTCTGGGGGTGCAGCCCAGCCTATGCGAAGCTGTCTGCGCCAAACCAGGGCTGTTGGCATGCCGGCACTTGCCAAGAAGGTTAGGTTCTCTTTAGAGGAGAAACCTGAAAATTTTCAAAAGGCTAGTTCTGGCATGGATGACAGTCCTGAGCAGCTAGGTGTTGGCTGCACCCACCTATTGAGAGGGTTAGGGCAATGCGGGCTGTATCCTTCCAGATACGGGCTCCGTCGTTGCCATATTTACCTTGGGAATGCCCCTCCTTCCCATCTACCAAGACTCTCTGGTCGGCTAGGATGTCGCGAGTTCACTGTCGGAATGAACAGAGACGCTCAGTATTACAGCTGGTTATTTGAATTCAACCGTGAGCGTCGAGCGTTTCGTGACAGTGAACTCGCAGAAATAAGGGGGGGCATTCCCAAGCCCGATCATAGGCTTCCGAAACTAACCGCCGAAGCAGTCTCTAAAATTAAACGGGCAGATTTTACCCAGCCTGAGATTGTTCGGCGGTGGCAGAGGTTTAATGCAGTCGGACCAGAAGATCTAGCCCATCTTGCCTTGGATTAGGCACCCTTGTAATAAGTGCTTTTTCTGTCTTTGTTTTTTTTTTTTTTTCTCGTTTTCATTGATCTTTCTCTGTTTCTTTTCTTTCTACAGGTGAGTTCTATACCGCTCTCCATCTTATACCTCTTTAACTAACCATTTATACCCCCTTTTTCATTGAAGTTTTCTCTTTTTTTT
>JAJMFC010000093.1:0-47191 GCA_030574475.1 Trigonopsis californica
TTTATAATATATATAATATGGGTAATAATCAAGAGAAAAAAAGGTATATATGCAGATATTACAGAATATTGCAGAATATCATAGCTGTGGTATAGCTTAAATTTGATCCCTTTATTATCCCTCTTCCCGCGGATACGCCTGATAATGACGCAAAGGAATAAATGCCTTCATATCAGGAGAGACCAGCCCAGTTCTAGCACAAGATGCCACAATAATAATAAATAAAGCAGGAGAACAGAAACCATGAGCAATACTTTGCTAATTCATCATAATGTCAATTAAAAATGAATGAAAGTAAGGGGGTGCTTTAGTGCTTTACCAAGGAGGTCATATTATTATCGTTTAACTAGTAATAGCCAGATTTTCGTTGCTTGTCAAACACAGATATGAGACAATTTGTTTCTTGCTTTTCAAACTACTCCACGCCATTTTGGCAATATCATCTGTCCAACTTGCATCACTGTATCCCACATCACCTGTTCCTCCGTAGACATATTAAGATCCGCTTTACAGAATACCAACGAGTCGTCTCTGGACTTCCCAAATATTGACTGACTTCCATTAAAGCTCGAGGTGTAGTCGCTGGCTTGTAGTCTACATCCCATTGATGGACGCTGGCAATAGAATGTATTCAACATCTCTGCCTGCTAAAGAATTCCTTCACCAGATTGTTGGACAAAAATATCATTGACACGTCAATATCAATAGTATATGAAGACCCTCATCCTATACCGTTCCGAGGCACCCACAAAAATCGACTACTCTCGTATTGTACCGTATCTAAGCAATCACGGTGGGAGTGACATTAGGCAACGGATAAGGCGCTGTACTTTACTCTGAAAGTGTTGTAGGGCATGCTTGAGGAAATGACCGATAGTTTATAAGGTAGCAATTTATCCAACATGGGAAGGTTGTTGATTTAGCATCATGATTTTCGTTATTTAGATCACCATTAAAATATTATATTATTTGCAAAATACACAAGTGACCGCTACATAATTATATAAGTTATGCATAATGCAGATACACCATCTTAAGACTACGATGAGATACATCAATGCTTATTATTATCTCTTATGCCTTTCTTCCTCAGCACGCTTGTGTTGCTGCTGCTGCTCAAACATCTTCTCCCTACGAGCTTCAATAATCGTGCTAGCAGGGACTAGACCAGTTGCGGTCTCTGTTGTGTATTCTTCAGGAAATTGTGCCTTTGTGGGTTCTTCAGTCATAGAAGGAAAATCAGCACCTATCTGAGGTTTATCACTCATGATAGGAGATAATGATTGCACCGTCTCAACTGGGGAGAGTATTGGATGGGCATCGCGATGTGCCGACTGGTGAGATGTGGTCTTGGCAGGGGCTGATTGGCCGATAGCCGGTTTAGCCTTAGCTTCCTGTGAGTGCCGACGCTCCTGCTCATTACCTACCTGCCCAGGCTTTTCATGATGATGATGCTTGTGTGACGAAAGAGCTGAACCCATAACTGATAAGACTTAGATAAGATCCTTGGCGTAATTTGGTATTGTAATATAGTTATAAGACAATGAGTTAAGAGAGATTAGTCTGGGAAGACAAGGAAGGATGGATATTGTCGTCTTCCTGATTTAGTATAGCGCCATCAGATAAGCTGCGGCACCCGGATAAACTTGTTGCAACTCATCTATGCTCTGGACAGAGATTCTGTCGACTGTAAAGCAAAGCCAGACTTCAAATCTTGAACGCTCCTATACGGGATAAAATGTATTGTTTGAATATTTGCTATTTTTTGAACTAATTTACTCTAAAGCAAGATCACGCGTGAACCCGTGGACTATGTGTGGGAATACGTGACACACTACAGAATGAATCAATGAATGGAGTATGCCGATCAATAAGTGGAGTTCTTGGCATTTTTACTATTCCATTGCAATCACTCTTCTTATTGAAATAGAAATGATATATATATATATATATATATAATGGTTAACGGTAATAACTGAATGACATAAACAGAGCCGCATGGAAAAATGCGACGGGGTAGAAATGAAAAAGCCGGTCGAAAGAACGCCAATTAAAATCTCAACACATTGGTATACCAGAGTGGAAACTAGTTTTTTATTTAATTAAAATTGACACGAGCAAGGGTCTCATAAAAGACTTTACCCTGAGTCAAGGCAAGCTCGAGTTCAAGACTAGAAGGTTTGCGAGAATTATCAGAGCCGGCTAAACAACCAGCTCCATAAGAAGAGCCTCCATGAGCTTCCTCGAGGTTGGATAACAGAGGGAAAGTTCTGGCGTATCCCAAAGGAACGTAGATAGCACCATGATGGACAAAAGCAGTAAGAGTGGTTAAAGCAGTTGTTTCTTGACCACCACCAAGCGTACCAGTTGAAAAGAAAAATCCAACATACTTTCCATATAGACCGCCGCTAACCCAAAGGCCTCCAAGGGAGTCGATGAATGTTCGGACTTGGGCGGGGGTCGTGCCAAATCGTGTCGGGATACCCAACAGGAAACCGTCATACCCAGCCAGAATCTTAGGAGTGATAATGGGGACCTTGTCATCCTTGGGTGGAGCCTTCATCTTTGTCAGAATTTCTTGAGGTAAAGTCTCCGCAAACTGGTATAAATCAGCTTTTCCTCCTGCGGATTCGATACCTTCCACAACTGTATGGGCCATCTTGGCAATATGTCCGTAGAGGGAGTAATATACTACAGCAATTTTAGGAGCCATTTTTTATCTGTTGCTGTAAGGTTATTATTTCGTTTGTATCAAAGACAGAAAGTGCAACGGGGTAATGCAAGGTTCCGAACTTTAAACCTGAGCGATTTTATACTCATTAATAAGTCAACTCAAAGTCTGGGGAAGCTCAAAGGGTTGACCCATGAGATAGCAACCGTTGCCACGCCAGGAAAACCCAACTTCCCAGTAGACTTTTTAATCTCCCAGCGGTTCGACTCGACATCCATAAAGAACTTTTGCCCTCGACGCTTTTTCATCACAAATTAAATATGAGTGAATCTGATCGGTCTCAATATCTGATTCAGAGATATCTAGAGAGATCTGGGTATGGTCCTGACAGTCAATATGTCGCTACTTTTGTCAATCTCATGCTATCCAACAATAAGTCACGGCCAGAGATCGCAGTGGAATTAGAAGGTGCTCTTGGAGCCGATGCCTCTCCAAGAGGACTACTTGATTATGTGTACAATGATTTGCCAAATGAGTTGTCGGGTAATGATCATAATCTAGCTTCAACACCAGCAATCGCGACATCGGAAGATGCACCACCACCACCACCACCACAAGTTGATGATAATAGTGATCAGCAGTCACATGCGTTTGGCGGCCGAAGAACCCAAAGGTGATTTCCTTTTTTATTTGATTGTGAGCCTTGAACTAACTTTTTTTTTTTAAAAGCACCCCGCGTGGGTCTAATCATCATAGCCGATTTGGAGGCGGTGGTCCAATGAATCGTGGTAGAGGAGGATTTATTCAGAAATCTGGCGTGGGACGGAGCCCGTATAATGGATTTCCTGCTGGACCAAAGCTTAATAGAGATGGAAGGAGAGATTTCTCTAATCGTTTATCTATGGGCGCTAGGGGTGTAAAAACATTTGTTCCATCCAATCAAAGCCGATGTCACCATTGGCCTTATTGCTATGTTCCTAATTGTCCGGCGGTTCATCCCACTGAGATCTGTCAAAAGTTTCCTGATTGTCTTTTCGCCAAGGGTACATGTCCTAATATACATATTGGAGAGGATATGTCAGAGCAAGAATATGAAACATTCAAAGCAAATGGAAACAGGTTAGAACGACCGAGGATGGAATTAAATCGTCATCTACAACTTTGCAAGTTCAATTCCGGTTGTCTTAATCCTTATTGTGAGAGAGTTCACTCAAGTCCTGCCAATCGGTCACATACAGTCAAAAGAAACTTCCTCTGCCCAGCTGGGAGTCGTTGCTCCGATCCAGTATGTGAAGATGCACATCCTGCTCCTGTCGCTGTCACAAAAAAGTATCTGATTGAAGCAAGCAAATCTTTAACTGCTAAACTCGGTAAAGATGCAGAGTCTGAGGAGCTTGCTCATGACAAGGATGCTCCTCCTTTTGTTCCTGCTCCTGTCTCGACTGGTTTCGAGACATGTAAGTTCGGATCTGAGTGCAAAAATCCTACTTGTCGATTTCGTCATCCTCTCTCTATGGTTCCTTGCCGTCAAGGCGACCACTGTACACGACCAGATTGCACTTTTTTACATCCAATCCCCACCCCTTGCAAATTTGGTGTTAATTGTCCTAAAAGTATATGTGTTTTTCTACATCCAGAAGGATATGTCCCTCCTCATAAGCGAGGTAACGTTCGCAGCGGGTTGAAGAGTTACGGCACAAATGAAAGGCAGTTTGCTGCATCGGAAAGCTCAGAGAAGGTTCTTCCAGGAAATTCATCACAAGAGGTAGCAATGTCAGGATAAAAACTAAAAATCTCTTGAAGGTTGTTCCCTTTGACTGAATTGTGGACCACTCTCGCCCGCTCTCGTACTTGGTTTTTCGTGCGGAATACACCAGGAGCATATAGAGTGTACATTGTATTTTTATCTTGTGTGTTCCATTCTTCTCTACGATTCAAAAAATAAAATGATGTTCTACCTTGTTTTTCTTTTCTTTTTTCTTCTCTTCAAATTTTAGCAACGATCGTTAATCTGTGCAAACTAATCATGGGGACTTGACTTGTAACCAAGGTCACAGTGGTGGCTATAAAGTTCCCACTGTATCTATTTGTTAGCGCTCCCTTTAGTTGTTGAGCTCAAAGAACTTCTTGTCAATTTTCCATTCATTGTTGTCATCTTGACATTGGGGGCAACTTGCAAAAACAAACTCCCAACTCGAAACCGAATTTAGTAATTAACGCCGCACCATAATCATTTGGGGAATTAAAAAAAAAAAAAAAAAAATTAGAGAGCTCGAAGTCATCGAGCCATCAACTGTTAAAATATAGTTCCAATATCAAGAGCGTGGTCTCCCAGAGTTATCTACTTTTATAAGAGATGGCCAGGAAGTCAGGCACAGATTCCGAAAAGCGGAAATACAGGGTTTGTATTCTCTTACCTAAACTGGTCTTTGTCGATTTCGAAATGTTTTATTCTAACCCTGCTCTATAGTATCTTTCCTTTCGCGATCGTGCTGCCAAAACCAAGATCGATGCAGTCAGAAGAATAAAACGGCCATTTGTAGCGGATTCTAATGAGGTAAATGCCTTCTTACTTATCTTTTTGAAGATCTTAGTTAATCAAATCAATCTAACTTGTCTCATCATTTCCAGAGCTCTTTTTTTCGATCCGCTTATGACCATTGGATCCAAGTGAATATTTCAGGCAGCTTCCGAGACTTTGCGCATGAGGTGCAATATATATCAGAGACACTTCCGCAAATTCTCCATCACAGAAACCGAATACTAGATCTTATTCTGGAACATATCTCTCGGCATGATCAATACAGTATGGAACCACTTCTTGACCTTCTCAGTAATTTTGCCCATGATCTCGGATCGGATTTCGAGCCTTTCTTCCCAAGAGCTTTTGGAGTACTAAAAGAATCATTGGAAACGGATGTGCTTGAAGTTATAGAAGCTGTCTTCAATTGCATTGCCTTCCTATTCAAATATTTATCTCGACTTCTTACATCTGACCTTCGGCCAACATTTGAGCTTATCTCTTCATTGTTAGGGAAAGATAAGACGTCCGAGTCGAAATCAAGATTTGCAGCCGAAGCATTCGCTTTTCTGATTAGACGCTGTGATAATCAAGGCCTCGACGTTATTCTTCCTCATATCCTTCTCGAATCCCAAGAGGCATCATCAACTGTTTTTGATAAAGCCATAATCATTATTATTACAGAGGCTTTGAAAAATACTGATACTGAATTGCATTCCAAAGCTCAGTTACTGTTTTCTGGTCTCCTGCGACATGGGGCAAGTAAAGACAGTAGTGAGCACAGCCTACAGATAACCTGCTCTGTTATGATAAAGATACTCATACAGGTTGACTCTAAATCAGCTGCAACTTTGTCTACTGAAGTCTTGAACCATATTTCTCAGATGGACTTATCTGACTCTTACTCCATCTTTGCTTCATCCCGACTTATCATTGTCTTATGTTCAACTGACCCCAATAACAATGAATTATTGCGTAAGTTGTTCCTATGTTGTCTTACTACAAAATTTCAGACCATGCTAACACTTTACATCTTCTAAATTGCAGAATGGAATGATATCATGGGAAAGTCGATAGATATACTGGTGGCTGTGAAGAATCATTCACTAAAAGACAATGAGCTTGCTTTGGAGTTACCATCACTAGTGAGCGTAGTTTTCAAGTATTGCGATATGAAGGTGCTTGCAAATCATCATTCTTCTCTTCTCGGCGCTCTTTTAGACATTGATGACGGATCGCCTTTCCTAAGCTTTTGCGATTATGCAATATTTGCAGATTCAGCTCGTTTTGGGTTAGCATTACCAGTCTTCAATCAATTTGTATCAATTAAAGCTCTCCAAGTTGAGGAATCTTTCCACACATTGGCCTGGAAAGTGCAAAGTCGCTACAAATCTAAGCATCTACATACTTGGCCATTCCCAAATAATGTTGTGACTATAGGCTCAGGCTCACCATTATATGAAGCATTTGAATCTCAAGTGCAAAGCTGGCTATCTGGACCATTTACGGCTTCTCAAGATGAGCAGAACTTACTCTTCATGCGCCTTAACACCTTGCAAATTTTTCATACCAGTTTCGATTCTATACGGGCGCAGTTGGTAGAATTATTGGATTTACTCAGTAATAGCCAGACTGGAGTATCGATCATTGGTAAAATTCTGGAAGTTATCTCGTCCCCTTCTAAAGTCGAAAAAGTAACATTGAACAAATGCCTCACACACGTCATATCTCGGGCATCGTTTTTATCAAATCAAGCGCTACTACTAGGTGTGGAAAAAAGCTTGGGAACTCTTTCTCCTGTTTCTGATAGCTTATTTGAAGCTTTAATTAACCAGATGGGAGAGCTACTATTATCGGGAAGTTCACGATGCCGAAAACAAGCTTTGAATATTTTTATGGCCGCCTATTGCAATCGGCATATCGAAATTCCTGCCATAGTTAATCACTGTCATACCATTACCTCATTAGGTTTGGAAGTATCGGAAATGCGCAATATAGCTATGCATATTAGGCGTATAGGAATTGATCACACATTAACGGCTTCAACCCAGTCTGCCGAGTTTGCAATCCGTTATCTTTTTGGAACTCTTTTGACTAAATTTTCACCTATATGGGATGTCTGTATCGAAACTCTTGTATCCCTTGCCAAAGATCATAGCCAGCTGGTCTGGAATTACTGTCTTAGGCTATTATCTAAAGCAGATGGTAGTGCCTCTAGGGAAGATGCTGAAGAAGATGAACTCCGAGATGACATTCTTCCTGATCATACCCTCGATCTGCGTCTGTGCGAATCAAAAATTCTGCAACGTAATATTGAACGATTCATTGAAGCATGGCGTGATGTCAAATGCAACCACCGAGAGATCAATAGGATAGTCAACGATCAATGGGCGATCACTTCAATACCCGATTTTGCCCGCACACAAGCATTTAGATTGATGGTGAAATTGCCCAGGCTGGCTGAACAACACTCGAGAGATATTGTTCCTTATATTCTCTTCAATAAATCGGAGGCAAATGGCACCGACCTTGAAGATGTACCACAATCGTGGTCTAGGAAGGACTTATTAGAGTTATTGAATGTGTTTAGCAAATTTGTGAATCCCAGCGTCCTTTACAAATCTCAGGATGTTTATGAGCGACTGCTTGAACTTATTACTAATCAGGACATCGAGCTTCAGCGACGGGCACTGAATTGTATTTTCACCTGGAAGAGGCCGACCTTGAAAGCTTATGAAGATAATCTGCGGAATCTCTTGGACGAATCTCGGCTCAAAGATGAATTGGTGTTGCTAATACCTCAATCGGGTGATTTAGCCCTTATAAAGCCGGAAGATCGCCAAGAAGTCTTTGATATCGTGATTAGACTTCTTTTCGGGCGTAGCCTGAAAAAGAAAACGAGTGGATTAAGACAAAGTCAGAAGAATGCCGTATTCTCTGCGTTGGAAAGTTTTGACACGGAGCATATCTCACAGTTTGTGGATTTGGCAATCTCGCCATTGAATATTTCAGGGTTCTTTAACGCCTTCAATGATAATGTTTCTCTACCTACCGAGATGACCATCGATCGTACTATAATTCGCAGGCAGTCAGGATTCGTCAATGCCTTGCAAGATTTAACTCGTCACCTTGGTTCTTCCCTGTCATCGTCTGGGAATAAAATAGTCCGCTCGCTTCTATATTGTCTTGTATCTTGCCAAGAAGCAATTGCATCAGGATGTCTATCAGAGGATCTTTCTGCGGCAGCAAGAAATATTCGTCAGAATGCCACAAAATGTCTTGGTGACTTGATGAATTGTTTGGAGCCATTCGACTGGAGCCTTTATCAATCAATTATATTTGATAGAGTATTGCATCCACGACTTGAAAAGTTTGCCGAGGAAAATCTTCAGCAACCTTCAGCAATCATGAAGATTTTCTTGATATGGTCTAGCAAACCAAACTTTGTGATTTTCTTGCTTCAGGATAACCTGGCTATCATCTACGCCATTTCCGAGCTTCTCAAAAATGAAAAAGCCTCTGACAGTGTTATCAACTATGTTTTCGATTTCGTTGCTGAAATTCTGAACCTTGATGTCGACAGTAATGAGCAATTGATACCCGCACAAGAGGAGATCCTACTCAGTATAATTCCGACAGTTCTTGAACGTTCACCCGCTTTGTTCGAGAGTATAACAAATCGGGAAACACTGGCCAAGCAAGTACGATTGCTAGTTGATATACCGAAAAAATTCTCCATTCAGGATAGTGCCCTTGTAAATCGCATATTACTAGTTGGCGTGAGTGCTCTGGAGAAACCTGGGAACAAAATTCCAGCAAATATTAAACTGGAAATTCTCAAGGCAATCAGTTCTTTGTACCCGTCGTCTTCACTCACTGATACCGAGTTTGAGGCATGTTACAAATCTCTATCCCGCCTTTTTATGATTTTGAAAGATCGGGAACCTCGAGAATTTTTGTCCGATATATTTTGCAGGTTTTCAAGTGGGCGAGCAGATCTTGTGGAGCCACTTGGTTTTGTTAATTCTTTAAACTCCTATTCCAAATCACGACTCGGTGAACCTGATTTCGAACGGAGACTAAAAGCCTTCGGGGAACTCAACGATACCAAGTACCTCTCGTTTACTACCTTCCAATGGATTCCGCTTGTATATAGCTTTCTTCACTTCATCCGTGACACGGAGGAACTTTCCCTGAGAACAAACGCTACGTTCAGTCTGCAGCGATTTATCGATGCTGCGGTGAGCCGAAATATATCTGAAAGTGGGAAGGATTTTCAGAACGTCATTAAGGATATAATACTGCCAGCAGTGAAAATCGGTGTGCGCGAATCCAATGAGATTATCCGACTCGAGTATGTTAATGTCTTGGCTCACGTGGTACGAAAGGATGACTTATTACCTGAGATGCTGGATATGAAGACCTTGCTCTTTGAGGGAGATGAGGAAGCAAATTTTTTCAACAATATTCTGCATATTCAGCAGCATCGCAAAATTCGTGCTGTAAGACGACTCGGTCAGATTTCAGCAGAGAAGAAAATTTCTGATTATAATCTTGCACATTATTTGCTACCTTTAATAGAACATTTCGTGGTTGCAAAAGATAGTGAAGCTCAATCCCTTTCAGCAGAGAGTGTAACAGCCATAGGCCTTCTTGCTCGCAGTCTATCCTGGAACCAATATAGAGCCATTGTGAAACGCTACGTTTCCACCCTCACCAAGGAACCTCAGAATTTACGAGTCACGATTCGTCTGCTGAATGCTATTGCAGACGCGACTCAAGTCTTGCCCAATGAAGAGAGTCACTCGACTGTTGAGTTTTGTTCTCAAGAAAAGCTCAATAGTTTCATTATGGATGACATACTACCCCAATTACGTAAAATCCTTCAACGTCACGATAAGGATGACGAAAACTCTGAAGACCGTATTCCCTTGGCAATTCCAGCGGTCAAATTTATCAAGTTGCTATCTCAAGAGGTTATGGAACTAGAGTTACCTCGTATTTTGACAGGATTATGTCAAATACTGCGAAGTCGATCGCAGAGCATCAGAGATGCAATTAGAGTGACATTATCCAAGATTGCTCAAACTCTGGGACCTCATTACCTTGTATTTATCATTAAAGAGCTCAAAGGAGCTTTAAGAAGAGGTTATCAGCTTCATGTCTGCGGTTACACATTGCATTCACTTTTGGTTGATATCGGTCCTCTTTTAAAGCATGGTGATTTAGATTCCGTATCAACGACTGTCATGGACTCGGTAATGGAAGACATATTTGGAGTTACAGGTGCTGAAAAAGATGCAGAAGATTACATTTCAAAGATGAGAGAAGTAAAGCAAAATAAAAGTTACGATACTGCCGAAATTCTTACTAGAAATATTAATCTGTCTCAATTCCACAGTATACTATCTCCTATAAAGGCCTTACTGCTTCATACTAAGCTCACTTCATCTATTGGACGCAAGGTGAATGAGCTATTCCGCCGGATTGGATTAGGCCTTCAGCGTAATGAGGAATTCACTGCATCAGAAGCTTCTCTTGTATTCTGCTATTCTCTCTATCAGGAAGGTCTGCCTGAGAAGAATGTCGAACTTAACAAAAGGAAAGATATATCCGAAACTGAAAAGCGACATACGATTCAATTAAATGCAAGAGGTGGTGAAGCTCGAGATATCTATGTGACCAATTTGTCTCCCTTGGTGAGGTTGTCGTTGGATTCATTGCGAAGTGTGCTCTCACGACGTTCAGAGCTTATGACTGAGAAAAACTTGGCGGGTTTTATCCCTTTAATGAAGCGTGGATTGAAAGATGCTCATGAGGATATTCAGATATCAGCCTTGCGTATATTGACAACTGTCTTACCGCTTGACATTGAAGAGTTGAATGCTAGCTCTCCTCTTCTTGCGGATCAGGCAATGAAATTCATTAAGGATTCGCCCAAGACCAATAGCGAATTATGCCAAGCAAGTTTCAAATTTTTTGCAGTTCTCATTCGCTTAAAGAAATCGTTTGTTCTTAAAGATTCCGTCGTTGCATATTTGCTGGAACGTATGAAGACTGACATCGAGGAACCCGACAGACAAGGAGTAATGTTTTCATTCATTCGTGCTGTGATCTCTAGGAAAATTATGGCTCCGGAAGTTTACAGCACTGTGGATAGACTTGCTGAGATTATGATTACCAATCAGTCGACAAATGTGAGATCGACATGTCGGTCTATATATTGCCAATTCATTTTGGAATATCCTCAGGGAAAGAAGCGATTGCAAAAGACTCTGTCATTCCTTGTGCAGAATCTGGAATATCCTTCTGAATCAGGACGACTTTCAGTTCTTGAAGTAATCAACTTTATTCTTGACAAGGTCGGAGACGAATTTCTGAGTGATGCACTAGTCACATTCTTTGCCGCGCTGGTCCTCGTCTTAGTTAATGACGAGTCTTCTCGATGCAAAGAGCTGTCAAGTGTATTGATTGGGAAGATACTAAAGAGATTTGATGATACTAAGCTGAAGACTATAATTGACTTGTGCACAAACTGGCTTGAGCAAAATGACAAACCAGGATTAGTCCGTGGCTCGCTCCAAGTTTTTGGTATCTATGTCGACACTCGTGGAATCAAAGATACTGGTCTCGTCAAGCGAATTGTCAGCAAAATTGAACAGATATTAGATCTCGCTTCCATCAAGAACGCGGATAGTGATGATGAGCTTATCGATTGGCAATCTGTGTATTTTTCCTTACAGTTGTGGGCCCGGCTAATTCGCAATGGATTGGATGCTAGTGTTGAAGAATTTTTCCCAATCTGGGATTCAGTAATAAGTACTCTTCTATTCCCTCATCCTTGGGTTAGACTATCGGCTTCAAGGTGTGTTGGCCTTCTCCTTTCTGATGTCGATAAGGGCAGTCTACCGGCTTTTGTTGATGGTGAAAAATATCGACAAATTGCTTTTCGCTTGGTCAGGCAACTCGGTGCTCTAGGTGTGAGTGAAACACTTGGAGTGCAGACTACCAAGAATATCATTTTCATAGCAAGGCATTACATTGATACGGAAGAAGAAACATACCGCATATCCGAAGCGGAAATTAAGGTGATCTCTAGTGATGGAGGGACCATAGAGGCTGTGAATGAAACGTCGTCATCTTCGGAGATGGCAATATTTTGGCTTGTGAATCGCGTCATTAGCGTGCTTAAAGATGATCGATCTCCAAAAGAAATGCTCGTTTCCAAAAGGTCTGCAATCCAGATTTTGGCAGCTATATCCCAACTTGCGAGCCAAGAACTACTCGCTAAAGAGCTTGCCGAACTAATAATTGCTCCTATTTATACATTAATGGATCTTCCGGAGAATAGTATAGAGCCAGAGTTCAAGACACTAGGCCAGGAAACTTTGAACTTAATACAGTCGAGGATGTCTCCTCATGATTATGGACAAGCTTATAGTAAAGTTCGGGAAAATGTAAAGGAGCGAAGATTGGAAAGAAAGCATAAACGTGCTATTCAGTCAATTAGTGAGCCAGAGAAGGCTGCACACAAACGCATGAAGAAACATCAAAGAACAGCAGTCAGCAAAAAACGAAAGCATCAAAAGTGGGAGTCATAAAATTTCTTTGTGTGTTTTATTTGTATTATAGAATTTGTTGTATATCATACGTTCAAAAAAGTTTTCTTTTATATTTTATTCAGTTTTTTCTTTTGTTTTCTACGTTATTTTAGAAGGAATAGGATTATTTTATTTTATTTTATTTTATTATTTTTCGCATCTAACCCCTAGCACAAATTATCAAATATCGAAACAGCCACTAAATAAAAATATACGAGTTGTTGCTAAAATAGAAGAAAGGAAAAGAAAACTTAAACTAGACGCTCTGGATAACACTGATTCATTTTCCTCAATTATATATATTCTTGGTAGGGAGGAAGAGTGTCAACGCTTGACATTCTATCTCGGCGACAAACGGCCAAGGGAAAATAATCCTCAGATAAATCTCCTTCAAATTCAAGTTTTGGTAGTTGAGGGGCAGAATTGGTTTCTAATGATTTGTTGCAAATGAATATAGGAACAAAAATTACATAGACCTTTGATTGTTTTCGGTGAGGATCAGTAGAGTCTGCAGGCTGATC
This sequence comes from Trigonopsis californica, assembly GCA_030574475.1. Classification (NCBI taxonomy): domain Eukaryota; kingdom Fungi; phylum Ascomycota; class Trigonopsidomycetes; order Trigonopsidales; family Trigonopsidaceae; genus Trigonopsis; species Trigonopsis californica. The sequence continues at coordinate 13,315 of JAJMFC010000093.1, forward strand.
TGAGAAATTCTCCAAAGGATCAAGATTATCATCACCGTCTGAGGTCATAGCAGATGGAGCATCACCATTTGAAAGAGGATCCGTTTCATTTTCTACTCGTTGCATTTCTCGTAGACGTAACTTGATAACAAGAACGTGGTCGATGTTTATGAGAGGAGATGACGTGCTTGGAATGAGTTTAGACCGCGTTGTGATATTTTCACAGAGATCAAAGGCATAATCCAAACTGCAATAGCAATAGTCAGAACCGTTGGTATCATTGGTGGCCTCATCTTCTGGACGATAGCAACTGGCTTTCTCGCTAAAGTCATGCTTAAACAACCCATTAGCAGTAGTAGAGGATGGTGGAGTATACACGGGTGGAGGTGGAGGAAAGAGTACAGTCTTTGATTTGATATGAGGAAGAATCCTGGTCTTGTTAAAGTCTTTCTGCGATTCTTTGTCCGGTATTTCGTAAGCCTTAAGAAAGTCCCAAGCTTGGTTAGGATGAATAGAATTACCAGAGTCAAACAAAGCATGAAGTCCACCACTCGGGCGTGTAATGGGATTCCCACCGGGCACAAAGCTAGTATATCTTTCTCTTTGTAAGACGAAAAGCTGGCAGGAAGAAAAGCAATGTCCTCCAGAAGGTGAGAGTTTCAACTGAAGAGACAGCTTTGAACCAAGACAAACTCTTTCGGGAAATGTTGCTCTCCACGAGAACATTCTAGTGGAACCGGCTATGCTAGACTGCTTGGGAGCTATTTGGTTATGATCAGGTAGACGTGCGAAACGGACTGGGCAAGAAGTATTCAACTGTCGCAGAGAAGACGACAGCATTTTACACTGATAAACGTGAACCTCTGCAGATATGCAATGAGCGATTGATCCAATACCTGGTATTTCAATCGAGGATGGTAGCCAAGAGGGAACGAGCAATTCAAATTCATAGCTTTCAAGTTTTTTACCCCGTCGTCTAATTGAACTTCCGATTTTTGAAGATTTGAGTTTATCCCCTTTGTAGACTAACTGGTTGCCTGATTTCCAAACTGTCTGGCTAGCCCGACAGAAGCTGGGCACGAGCTCGCTCTCAACTGAATAAGTGAGATATATTGCCTTTACCTTTTCTAAAGGCAACAAGAAGAAAGACAACTTTGATTTGGCAGCAACAGTCCTGCCTTGTGTCTCAAAATCTAAAGGACATGGTGGCTCAAAATCTGATGATATACAGTCTTGGACCGTTATGGTAGCTTTTTCTTCAGAGGATAGCATATTGATGCGAGATTGACCGACTGCACTATACCGGATATTTCTAGTATTTAAACCCGATGTCTCCTGACTGCTGTAACATGCTGCAAAGTAAACACAGAGAGAATGTATGTCATAGTTGTGTAACAATCCTGAAGTCCATGACAAAGAGAACAAAGGGAGATCTGAGACACAACCCAACGCCCATTTTCACATTTTCAGACACATTTCCCCCCTCCCGTAAAAGAAAAAGATAACAGGACGAGCTCTATAGACTCAGTCAAGAACAGTTGCATAGACTCCCTTATAGATTTAGCAACAGTGTGAGCCAATTTCCCTTATTTCCCTTTCATCTCCCGGAAGTTGGAGGTTGTTGGGAGGAATAATGCAAAGGTCATCGCGCTCATCACCAATGTTTGAAATCAAGGTGGGATATACAACAACAACCATAGATCTCTTTCATGAAGGATCATGAGTACTAATGGCGGCACTCAGGATGCAGCTACTACTAGTACGACGGGAAAGCGGAAACGTGATACTGAAGCCAGCACAGATGACAGTTGGCAACACCACTTTGGAGGCGAGTTAGGACTTTCTTTGGTGATCCCATCTCTCGAAGGCAAAGATGCTGTAGGCCATTCAGAAACAGCTATAGATTATGAAGATGAAGATGAACTAGCCGAAGAAGAACTTTTAGATGGAGTTTTGGATGAACAAGACCAATTGTTTGGAGAAACCAGGGCTACTGATGCTGCTGCTGCCAAATCTGATGATGATGATGATTGGGCTAAAGAGTTTGCCGAAGAACTTCGAGTAAAGGAAGAACCAAAAGAATATGACGAGTTAGGCGATCTATTCTCTCACACGGCCCATGACCATGAAGGTGACATTAATTTAGAGACCAGTCCCGGCTCTGACGGAAAATCATCACCCAGCGTTCAAGCGCAGACCAAGCCGTCACCTGAAGGAGATAAAACTACTGGTGGAGATCTACTCTTGGATGATCTTGAGGAACTCGATGAGGACGGGCCTTTAGATTCAAAAGAATTAGGCGCCCTGGAAGATGAGTACTTGCTTCGGACGTGGTTCCCAAGTTTTCGCAAGAATGAAATCTTAAATATGAATGCCCTATTTGGTGCTCCACCTGTGCGTCCTAATCTTCCCCGTCCAAAGTTCTACAGATTGTGTGTTCCTCTCAAGGCAAATCTGGAGGTCGACACTGATCAGGCAAGGATCTTCAGATTGTCTCATGAACGGATACCTCCTCGGGACCCACATCTTGTCAAGATTGACTTGAAGCTCGCTCAAGCACAGAGAGCCGATGAGCCTATTAAAACGAGGGGCGTGGTAAGTTTGAAATACCTTTTTCCTTTTTCCTTTTTTTCTTTCCACCAGCTGACATATCAGAACGACGAGAATGTCAAGTTAGATAGAGAACTAGCGCTTGCGTGTTTTGATTGGAATGATGAAGATATTATTAATCCAAGCAAATCAGCGGAAGCCCCACCGTACGATACTGTGAATATGGTGAAACGACAACGGCTACTTGGAAGCGAGCCAAAAGGTGAAGACTACGCCTGGTCAGAGGACATATCAGCTATTCTTGAGGGAGATTTATCCAACTACAGTCATCTTACAATGGACTTGAGCGATCCTCATTTACTCCTTGACGTTATTCCCAACGATGAAAGTGACATACGGAAGAGGCAAGCTTTGAAATCTTCAGCTCTTGAACCAAGGTCCGTCGAGCAAACCCTTAAAAGGAGGTACAATGTTTCTAATGATGCTGCGTATGATCTATTGAAGGAGAATTACTCTTCAAGAGTTCGTTCTACTTTGGGCACACTTAGCATTGAACACTCTATGGTTGCCAAACGTCTTCAGAGCCCTTTCTACAAGGTATCTTTATCGAAATCGCAAGCAAGAGCCTTTCATCGTCCTACTTTTGTTGTACGTCCTAATTCCACAATTCACTTTTCAAAGCTCAAGACTCGCAAGAAGAAAAAGGATCGAGGTAAAGATGTCTCACAGATACTATCTACTACGAAGGATCTTACATTGGGTGATACTGCTCCATTTTTCTTGTTTGAGTACTCGGAAGAGTTTCCTATGCCTCTATCTAATGTCGGAATGGGCAGCAAGCTGATTAATTACTATCGAAAGAAAGACGCTGATGATCAATCACGTCCAAAACGAGCAGTTGGCGAAACGCACGTCTTAAATCCTCAGGATCGAAGTCCATTTTGGAATTTTGGGTTTGTGCGACCGGGAGAAATTGTACCAACCTTATACAATAACATGACTCGTGCTCCAGTATTCCAACATGAGCCTAAAAATACAGATTTTCTTCTCGTACGGAGCAGCGGGGGAGGTATGGGACAACGATATTTTCTGAGACCTATACCTTATTTGTTTACAGTTGGCCAAATGTTCCCAGTGACTGAGGTTCCTGGTCCACATTCTCGCAGAGTCACTACGGCTTCTAAGAACCGACTAAAAATGATTGTATTTCGCGTATTGCATAAAAATGATCGTTTACGTTTGCTGGTAAAGGATATCTCTGCTCATTTCCCAAATCAGAATGATATGCAGAATCGACAGAGGCTTAAAGAGTTTATGGAGTATCAGCGGACAGGTGATGATCAGACTTATTGGAAACTCAAGCCGACCGATATCCTTCCAAGTGAAGAGGTCATTAGATCAATGATATCACCAGAGGAAATAGCTCTTATTGAAGTTATGCAGGTTGGGCAACAACATTTGGAGGATGCTGGATATGGAAAATCTGTGGAAGAGGATGAATATCGTGAAGGAATGAGTGCAGAAGAACAACTAGCGCCATGGATTGTTACACGAAATTTTATTAATGCTACTCAGGGTAAGGCTATGCTACACCTTCATGGTGAGGGAGATCCCACTGGCCGTGGGGAAGGGCTCAGCTTTATACGAACTTCAATGAAAGGAGGATTCCGTGCTCAAGGAGAATCAGTGGATGAAAAGATTGATAAATCCAAATATGGAGGTCACTCATACAATGTTGCATTACAGCAGAAAGCTTACGAGGAAGAAATTGAACGAGTATGGAATGGCCAAAAGCGGGCATTGTCAATAGAAGATGAAAGCCAGATTCCATGGGAGATGGATGTTGAAGAACATAATAGGCAGCAAGAAATACAAAGAAGGACAGAAGCTGAGGATATTGGAGGTTTATTTGGAGAGACAAAGTCTAGTGACTTATTTAGAGAAAGTCCAGGTCCACGAGATGATGAATCAGCATCACAATTTTCACATGCAAGTAGCAGTACGCGACACAAGATTTTGAGAATTATCAGGACTGTCAAGAATGCCAATGGGAGTGTCGAAAAGGTGACAGAACTTGTCAAGGATCCCGCAGTTATACGTGCTTATTTAACTCGCAAACACATGGAAGAAGATGCAAACTTGGAAGCAGAGAAGTTAGCCCCAACTAATGACGAGGAGGTCAACAGACGCCATCAACGCTTCCTCCAAGAAGAACTTGCTCGACTCAAGAGGAACGAAGAGAGAAGACAAGCTCGCAAGCAAATGAAGGCAAACCAAGCAGCAGCAGCTGTAGCCTCTGGAGGGCAAGCGGCGGGCCGATCAAGATCAGTTGTTAGGGATGATGGTAGTGTTGTCTCTGATGGACAAGGGTCTCCAGCCTACGGCTTGGGAGGCTCACCGCCTGGAACGCCTTTCAGCGGTGATGGTGTCAGCGCCGCAAGTCATGGCAAAGCTACGAAAACAACAACGAGGAAATGTGCTACTTGCGGGCAGGTGGGACATATACGAACGAATAAGGCATGTCCAAAATACAATGAAAGATTTGGAGCTGGAGGAGAAAGCCCTGCTGCGCCAGCGGAAGAACGATTGTTTTGAAAAAAAGAAGAAAAAAAATAAAATAAACATAGGAATTTCTGTATATAACGATAGCTGTGTAAATTATGACGATACACATTTTTAAATTTCGTAACTGTAAAAATTCGGTATTGGGAAATTTATTTATAATTCTGCCAAACATAACAAAAAAATGGTGCGGTTTAAAAGTCGCTATTTACTATTTGAGATTGTGTATCCGCCATCAGTTAATTCAGTCATTGAGATTGAACGTCAAGCTGGCTATGATGGTGTATTGTCGTCATCAGAAATCGGGGGCTCAAACAGAAACGAGCAATTGATGCGAGTCCATAAGCGGCTTACAATGCATATACATGGACCTTCTAAATCTAATCTTGATGGGAAAACTTTGACGCATCTATTACGAAAATCAGTTCAAGAAAATTTTGGGGACTATGGAGCAGGACAGACAGGTGGAAATATGAATGTGATATACTTTTCACCAGCGACATCTACAGGTATTGTGAGAGTGGGGAGAGAACAAGCTCGGATTGCTTGGTGTGGGCTTAACTGGCTCAATCTCGATGCTCAGTATTTGGAAGGTAATAATAGCACTGCATCTATAAGAGTAGTCAAGGTGTCTGGAACTATAAAGAAATGCCAAAGCGAAGCAGTTGCTCGAAGTAAGCGACTAATTGGAAATATTAAATAGGATTTATATACACAATGGATAATCTAATTTCAACAAGGAAGAGCAAGATCTTGAAGATATGCAATGAGAGCACGACATTTGCCGTTATTAAAGAGATAATCAACTAGTATCTTGTTTGGATCTGAGATTTCCTGAATTTGCACAAGCTGCTTGAGATCTGAGTTACGTGGTAAATATAATGCAAGATTTGATGTGAAGAGCCTTCTAGTAGTAGAAATGATGAAATCTAGATTATATGGAATCATATCACGCTGCAGATCAAAAATTCTTTTCTCAGAGTATTGTGGTCCACCCCATGGAGGGCTCAAAAACATATAAATATCCTCTTGTTGATATTCATCTTGATGGATCAATTCAGGATCCATATGAAAGAAATCATCATGGTAGATGAAATAATCCTTGTAAGGATTATTTTGGGTATAGAGTTGGATATTGTGTATGAGAGCAGCATATGAAGACTCATCCACTTCAACACCAACAAGAGTAATATTTAAGTTATATGTGGCATTAGCCTCTCCAATGGCAAGCAGAAATTGAATAAAATTTCCTCCAACACCTGCAAATGGATCCACAATTAAAATTTTTTTTGTTGCATGTTTTCGTCCTTTATACTTTGTTATAATGCATTGTATAAAATGTTGAGCAATCTGTCTAGCAACAGACTCTGGAGTAACACTATATAATGCTTGACTATTCACCCATATTCCATCATCAAATTTACTGAATAATTTGTGTCTTATCCGCCAATAGTGTTTCAAGTGTTTGGGTACTTCCTCGTAGCAAGTTATTAGTTGTGTCATTTTCTTTCTTTCTTTCTTTCTTTCAACTATATAATAGTTTTTTTTTTTTTAAAAACTCATTTCTATGGTATTGTTTTTTAATACAACTACAACAAGAAACAACCTACAAGTACCCCTTTCTCTCTCTCTCTACCCTTATATTGTCGTCGTTGTGTTGAATGAAGTTTCTAAAAAAAAAATAAAAATAAATAAATAAAAACTCGTTGCCCATAGCAACCTAAATTAGTCGATCGCTTGCGGGAGCCACGTGATTATGAGGATAGCATAGCAACGTACTTTGCAACCAAAAAGCGATTACGTATTTGGGGCTATTATTGCTCGTGAAGCTCATCTCTGATTCACTCAAGCTCTCACCAGCCCCCCAAAACCGCCACAACAACCTCCGCCCTTTTACTACTTAAGGTTTCGCTTTTAAGAGATCTTTCAATTTTCTTTCCCTTCTTCTTCATTCCTTCTTTTGGTGTTGTTTAAAGAAATGCTTTCTATATCAAATTGGGCTACTGGCCTGTTGGCTGCTTTAGCCTATATTGACTCTGCCGATGCTCGTGTTCACAGGTAAAGTACAATAAAAACAAGTTATATTTTTTTTGGTAAAATCTCTAACCCGATATATATCAGTGTCAACATCAAGAAGATCCCTCTTGCAAAGCAGCTCTCTCAGGTAAATTTAAATAACCCAATATGTGTTTAATCTTATCTGCTGACCTTATTCTATTATTAGCTGTCATTGGTTGACCAAGCACAGGCACTCGGACATAAGTACCTCATGAATAGTCAAAATGCTATTCAGACTATCTTTTCTCCTCCAGTATTTGATGCATCTGTAATTGATGAGAATGGAGTTACTCATACTCCTCTTACTAATTACTTGAATGCTCAATACTACACTACAATCTCCATTGGAACCCCACCTCAAGAATTTAGTGTTATTCTTGATACTGGAAGTTCAAATCTCTGGGTCCCAGGTACAAAGTGCTCATCTATTGCATGCTTTCTTCATCGTAAGTATGACCCTTCAGAGTCATCTACATATGTTGAGAATGGTACATCATTTGAAATTCAATATGGTAGTGGCCAAATGGAAGGAATTGTTGATCAAGATGTTGTAAGAATTGGAGATTTGGTAATTCAAAAGCAAGATTTTGCCGAAGCTACTCAGGAACCAGGTCTTGCCTTTGCATTTGCTAAATTTGATGGTATCCTTGGTCTTGGTTATAACACAATTTCAGTAAATAAAATTGTACCTCCCTTTTATAATGCTATAAATCAAGGATTAGTTGATGAAGCTTCTTTTGCATTTTATCTTGCAGAGAGCGAAGATGGTGAAACTGATGGTGGCGTTGCTACATTTGGTGGTTACGATGAAAAGTACTTTACAGGTAAATTAATCAACCTTCCTGTTCGCCGTAAAGCATATTGGGAAGTTGCTTTAGATTCATTTACTTTTGGTGATGATCAAGTCAGTTTTGAAGATACAGGAGCTATTTTAGATACTGGTACTTCTCTCATTGTTACACCTACAGTTGTTGCTGATTTATTAAATGAAAAAATTGGAGCTAAAAAGGGATGGAATGGTCAATATACTGTTGATTGTGATAGTCTTTCAGAATTACCTGATCTCACTTTTACCCTTGCTGGTTATAATTTTACTATTGGACCTAGAGATTATACTCTTAATGTTCAAGGAACTTGCATTTCTGCATTTACTGGTATGGATATCCCACCTCCTGCTGGTCCCTTATATATTTTGGGAGATGCTTTCCTCAGAAGGTGGTACTCTGTATACAATGTTGAAAAGAACACTGTTTCTCTAGGTAAAGCTATCTAGACGATTTTTTTTTTTTTTGTATTTTATTATTCCCTTTTCTTTTTCTTTTCTGAATAAAATATCATACAACTTTCAGTAGTAATAATTTTTATCTTTTTTTTTTTTTTTTTTTGTGGAGTATTGTGGAGTTGTGGGGGGGGGAGTGGGAAAGTAACAATATGACAGTTTATAGTTACGTCAACAACAACAACACAAAACTTGGTTGCCGGGAGAAAAAACGTAGAAAATAACTAAGAAACAGTTTGCCAAACTATTTGAAGAACCCAAACAGCATTAAAACATCAATCAGATTGTTATCATCTTTTCAAAAGAGAAAGACGAGAAAAAAAGAGAGAGGGAAGATTTATAATAGTTTTATTTTTTTTTTCTTTTTCGGGGGGACAAAAGGGTTGGAAGAATTTATGTGGTTCCCACTAGGAAGGAACGCGACATGAAGAAATCAAATAATATGAATGGCGGTAACAATATTAGTCAACAAGCAGCCACAGATTTAAGATTACCATTAACGACACCATTCCCAGTTCAAGTGACAAATCTGTTAAAGCAAGTAGGTGATGAAGTTGGCAAACATGAGGCAATTTTAAGATACAAGTACAAGGGATTTGTCAATGAAGATACAGAAGAAGGAACACAACGGAGAATTGAAAAAGAATTTCATTTAGAATTTGAGAGCCCCTTGGATGGTATAATCGATAAATGGAATGTTAAGATTGGAGATACTATTAATGATAGTAGAAAATTGGTGGCGTCTGTAATGGAACCATGTTCACATCCTGTACAATATGGTGGAATGTGTGCAATGTGTGGTAAAATATTGGGTTCAAGTGATTATTCAGGTTTTAATGATCTTAATAGGGCCCCCATCATGATGGCACATGAGACAAAGGGTTTGAGTGTTAGTCTATCTGAAGCTCGAAGGATTGAAGCAAATACAGCAAGTCAATTATTAGCAGCTCGCAAGCTTATCTTAGTTGTTGACCTTGATCAGACTGTTATACATACAACTGTTGATCCAACTGTTGGAGACTGGATGCAAGACCCAACAAATCCAAATTTTGGTCCACTCAAAGATGTTCAATCATTTCAGCTTGATGATGAAGCAACTATTGGCCAAACTGGTCAAACTACAACTGTAAAGACTAGATATTATGTAAAGACGAGACCAGGATTATCAGATTTTTTAGAAAAGGCTTCAAAATTATTTGAACTTCATGTCTATACAATGGCAACTAGAGCATATGCAAAAGCGATTGCTGATATTATTGATCCAGATGGGAAATATTTTGCTGATAGAATTCTTAGTCGTGATGAATCTGGAAGTCTTACATTAAAATCTTTAAAGAGATTATTTCCTGTTGATACTAGTATGGTTGTTGTTATTGATGATCGGGGTGATGTATGGGAATGGAGTCCAAATTTGGTCAAAGTTATACCATATGAATTCTTCTTGGGTATTGGAGATATTAACTCAAGCTTTCTACCAAAGAGGCAGGATACTCCTACCTTGGCATCAGTGAGGGAAGCAGCAACAACGCCATCAGCCCCATCATTACCTAGTCCAGAGAGCAGCGATAAAGGTGATTCCAAGACAATACCAACATCATCATCATTAGATCAAGGTAGTATTAATGATGAGACTCAAGATATGACTGAACAAGCAAGCATGTTTCGAGCAGAGCTTGAATCACAGCAACATGAACGACCATTAGCTAAACAGCAAGATATTCTCGATAGTCAATCTGAAGATGATGAGGAACCAACAGGAGATGGAGATAATAATAAGCAAGATGATGATAGTAAGAATCCAAAAGAAGATGAGGTACAACACAATCCACACCATCATCGGCACAAATTACTATCGGACAACGATGCTGAGCTTGATTCATTAGGTAAAGTATTAAGTCGGATTCATGACCGATTTTACGCGGAATATGATGAAGATTATGGTGGTGATAATGAAAACAAGAGGCGGCAATCAGTAATACAGCAGCAGAGACCAAATCCAGAGATTGACATTGTTATGTCAAGCATGAAATTTCAAGTATTAAAAGGAACATCAATTGTATTTAGTGGAGTAATTAGACTTGGAACATGTCTTTATTCTGCAGATATTGTAAAATGGGCAAAATCATTTGGAAGTCAAATTGTTCCAGATTTAAATGAGAATGTAACTCATTTAGTTGCAATGAGATCAGGAACACAAAAAGTTTATGAAGCAAGAAAAAAGTATCCAAATATTAAAGTTGTCAGTTTAGCATGGTTACTTTGCAGTTTTTCTGAATGGAGAAGAATGCCTGAAGGAAATTTTTTATTTCCTGATGAGCCAAATATTAAGGCAATAAATGATAATGATGATGATGATGATAATAATATTACCGAGTCCCCACGTGCAATGACGGATTCTACAGCAACTATTAATGGAGTTGATGAAACTCCCAGTAGTGAAGAAGAAGAAGAAAGTATAAAGAAAAATACAGTTGAAAAGATTCGAAGGGCAAGTATTGTTGGTGGAGCATTAGATTGGAAAGATATGGATCGTGAAATTGATGAATTTATGGGAATTTCATCAGAATCATCTTCAGAGACTGGGGATGAATCATCATCATCAGATAGTCAAGAGGGCGATGATGATGATGATCGTCAAGGTAAAAAACGCAAAATATCATCATCACAAGAGCCAGAGTCAGGGTTATTAGACACTGTTGATAATAGTACCAAGAGGGCTAAGCAGTCGGAAAATCAACATGACAACAACGGTGATAATGATGATGATGATGATGACCGTGGCAATCAGACAGACAGTTCATTTGGTGATGAGTTTGCCGAAGAACTTGAAGCTGAACTGGCTTAGACGACGGTGTTGTTTCACAACAAGAATTTTTTTTTTTTTACGATTTAATGATGCCCTTGGGTTGGTTTTGAAAAAGAATATTTCTTGTATTTCTCTTTTTTTTTTTTTTTTCTTTGGAGTAATTGGGATATGTTTTTACTATTATTATTTGATAATCTACTATTGCTTCATATTGTATGTACAATTATATATATTATTATTATTATTATTATATAGAAAAAAAAAACTAGTCTGCAAGAGGATTTGCATGAATTGTTACACTTTGAATATAAATAGGCTCAATTGGTCTATTCTTTTTGTCAACTGGTACTTGCTCAAGTTTTGTTAATGTTGTATCATTTCCTTCAATAACTTTACCAAATACAGTATAATTACCGTCTAAATGTACTTGTTTTCCATAAGTCTAGAAAGAAAAGAAATTAGAAATGGGTGGGAAGTTATGGAAGTTATAAAAATTAAAAGAAAAAGCGTAACCTACGATAAAGAATTGACTCCCATTTGTATTTGGTTTACCAGCAGCATTAGCCATTGATACAATTCCACGTTGATTATGTCGAAGTGTTGATACAATTTCATTATCAAAATAACCACCCCAAATTGATTCACCACCTTTTTTACCTGTAGTTGTTGTTGTTGCTGTTGTATCACCCATTTGAACCATAAATCCCTTTACATTTCTATGTATTTTTGTATTATTATATTTTCCTGATGCACATAATGCAATAAAATTTTCTGATGCTTTTGGAACTGATTCACAAAATATTTCAATCTTTAAATCTCCAACAGTTGTATGAAGCTTTTTTTGCTTTTATTTAGTATTATAAAAAGAAACACATAAGAGATAAGATGATTTTACTTACTGTTACAGACATTGTGACGACCTCACTGCATCGTCCTCATAAAAAACTTGCCAACAATTATACAGTACGACTTTACCTTGTTTGATAAATTAAATAGTTTGTGGCTGGCTATTTTGATTTATGATGATGGTGGTTTGTCGTCGCTCTTTTATCTCCCAGTGGATTTTTCTCCACAAAGAACTTGTCTTGTCCTAATCAACTATAAGATACCCGCTTTCTTGAACAACCTTGTTCATATGTTTTCTTTTAATAACTCTAATACCTCTATATAAATAAACTCTAAAGTTTCTTGGGGTTTTACGTATCGTGCTGTACACTGCTATTTTCAAATATATATATATATATATATATTGCCTAAACTTTTAAAGATGAATCTGTTCCTGTTGTAATTATATTTTTATTCTTGTCTAGTAGTCACAATAGCAAAATTATTTATGAGTTATATATGAGTTCTGGGGTTTATATTAATTATAAAATCTATCAAGCATATAGTACACTATTCAGATTGCATAGAATAAAATAAAATACCCCTTTTATCAATTTCGTTCAAACTCTCCTTTCTTTTTTTTTTTCCTATTTACTTTCTTTTCCTATTACTATCTTGTCGTTTCGTAATATATACTCTTTTTTCTTTTTTTTTTTTTTCTTTTTTTTGTGTTACTAGTTACAAATGGGTATACAAGTAAATCAAAAAAGAAAAGAAAAGAAAAGAAAATTTACAATTTACAAGTTACCGTTGCGCCTGCGATGAATAAGTATTATGTTTGTCCTTTCCTAAATAATTTATTTTGTCTGATACCGAAGGATGTCAAACTTTTTAACATGCTCTCGGAGCCAGATCCATCCCTCCTCTTACTCCTCCTATCTTTCCCTCCCGAAGTTTTTCTACGGCCAGCATATTTAATTCGTACGATCATATGGCTAGTCGGTAGGAGGGTCATCGAATTCTGCGCCCATCAGCTGTCATGTTGATTCTGGCGCTGAAAGTAATTACATCCCTCGCCGAGTATTTGGCGGCTCGCTTCAAGTTGATGAGAAATTCTTGACCAAAACAGGAGTATCTTCTACTCGTGATCCTGTTTCTACTGGTAGTGCTAGTTTTTAACTGCCGAAAACACTGTTTTCCTCTAGTCGCTCTGCTTATTCAATTTGTTCTCCTTTTTTCTTCTTTTGGTCATGCTTTCGATAATGTTGACCTGTTCCAAATACCGCTAGCCACTTTATATCACCTTGTTATTCTTTCATTTCTTATACCCTTGTTTTAAGCTCTTATCTTGAGCATACCCCGCACCAAACGCACGAAGGAAGCAAGGTTCAATGCCCCATTTGATGGCAGTGTATTTCCACAAAGGTACATGCCGCTGTAAATTACCAACTGCGCCTCCGCCAAGCTCGCAGTGCACTGGTCATGTACGTATCAAAACTTGATCGCTTCGGGGAGCTTTAGTTTTTGTGGCTGACTTATCGCGCGAGCTGATATCGTAACTCTTATCTTAAACGAGGAAAATAACCGACACTTTTATACGCTAATAGACATGAAAAGGGCTACTGTATATAAAAATGACGCCTCATATGAGAGATTTCGATTGCACTTTAACTTGTAGCAGTTATTGCAAGATGATAAGAGCTGTCTCTTCCGCGATAAACTCAACTACGATTGCCACATTCTCAATATTGGGGCTGATGAAACACCAAAGATTAGTTTACTCTCGATGTTCATGACGTAGTCAATACACCTCGGCCTCATTCAGCCCATGATCATTTGTATCTAGCCCCCATCCAGAGCGTATATGCACTGCGACTCTTATCTAACGTTTCGCCCAAATTCGCGTGAAGATATAAATATCTTTAGATCAACAAGACAAACATAGATAGAAAGAAAATCATTCAAAAGTAAATTAAGCTGCGCTATGAGATAACTCTTTTGTCGTTGTGTAGAAATTGTATCTCCAAGTCATCGACAACACATGACGACGACACTGATCCATCACTGTTCACCAAACTGATCTACTCGACTACCAGCACAACAAGATGCCAGTCAAAGAACTCTTCGGAGGGTCCATGGAGGCAGATATTCCAGAAAGCTTTTTAGATGCAAGGTGAATAAGAGAAATTATTCATTGATGCTTTGTATATTGTTACTAACTATGCCTATATACATCAGTGAGCTTCGGCAAATTCCTGATCATCAAGAAGTCTTCGTCGATAAAAAGGAAGGTGACATATCAGTGATTATTGAGATATTAGAATATCAACAATCTACAGAGTCAGATTTGGATGCTATGAAACTCCACATTACAGATATCGCATCTACAAATAATAATATGACGTATACAGCAGCAGCTGAATCTGGCACCAATACTCTTTTATTCTTGGACTTGGAATCTAGCCCTACTATACCACCAGCCACATATTTAAAGCAGTGGCCTAATATATTTTCTCTCTCAGTTGAACCAGCAAAGAAATGGGGCCGTGATCAAGAAAATGGCGGTGCTCCAGAACCAATATTGGTACTACTCGCCTACCTAATTCGAATAAAGGATCATAAAACTGATATACTTGTCACGCTCAATTTACCATTTCAATCACGTCAAGATTTAGAGTCTCTACGTGATTATGTACAGAATTTTAAACTACACGGTCCAGCTGCGCCACCAACTACTGCAAGTCAAAGGGCTGAATCAAAAATTCTTGATGCAAAGAAAATACTTAAATCTATTATTGATACTCTCAAAATTGAAGACTATTCTTTATTTGGGAAATAATTATTTAATACGCATAATATACAGTAAATAATAAGAATGATGATACGTTCATAAAAAGAAAAAAAAAAAAAAAAAAAAGAAAACTACGCCCTTTCCCTTTTGCATAAAAAAAAAAAACAAAAACAAAAAAATATAACCTATTTCGTCCTTTGACTGACAACCTGTTGTAGTTTTGGAGCTAGTACAGCCCTTAATTGACGAACTTGAGCTTGCTCCTTTGATACTTTACTGATACGAATTGTTGCAATACACATGAATATAGCTGCTCTTAATTTTCTCCGTGGACTTATTACAACTCCCTTGTTATCATCATTATTATTATTACTTGTAGTAGGTCCTTGTTCAAGTCTAAGCATTCGTCTCATAACCATATGTGTAGATCGATAACTTTCAATTTCGAGCATTAAATATTGTTTCATAAATTGTAAATCCCATCGATAATGATTATTATGTTTTCTTTTTAATTCCAAGTATTTAATCATCATTTTAGATCCACGTAATTCCATTTCTGTATCTTGTATTTGCTCATTAGATTTATTCTCCAATTCACATACTTGTTGTACCAATCTTGCATTCTTGACTCGCTCCCTTTGTAACTCATCTTGTAATTTATCTTTCTTATTCATCACATGTGAGAGCTTTTGCTCTAGCTTGTTCAGCACCTGGATATACTCTTTTCTCTTTTCAATACTTTGCTCATTGACTCTTGTTAATCGTTCTTGCTTATCCTCCGCTTGATGTCTTCGCTCTTCTTCCGTGCGCAATAATTGCTGTAAATTATGAATTTCCGCTTCACACTTTTCCTTGTCTTTCTTTAAAATCTCAAGCAGCGGCGATCCATTATTTCGATTCCTTATATCTGCTATCGATTCTTCAATTCGTACAGAATTCAATCCTTCAAGTACACTTGCGCGCTCTTTTTGAATCGTTAATTGTGATAGCTCTCTTTTCAAAGCCCGAATATCCAACAATTGCTGTTCACACTGTGAATTCAACCGTTGTCGTTCATGTCTGACCTGTTCAATATTTAATTCTAATCGTCTCATTTCATTCTTGAGCCGATCAATTTCTCGTTGACTTTTATCCAGTTCCTCACCAAGTTCACTTTCTCGACGCCGAGATATCTGTTCAATCGTCTCATCAACTTCGCTCACTCGGCGAAGTTCTGCTACTCTGGCTTCTTTCCTGTGAATTTCGTCCCTTAATGTGACAATGTCCTTCTTCGCTTCATCTAACTCCACGATAATCTCTGATCGTTGCCGTTCAGACTCTTCAAGATCATCACTTCTGTCTTGTAGCTGTTGCTCTAAATGTTGCCTTGCGGCATCACTCTCCTTTATTCGCTCTTGAAGATTATGTTTATCTTGGATTACGTTCTTCATTTCCTCCTTCATCTCCTTGAGCCGAGTCTCATTGGCACTTTTAATCCCTTCAATCTCTTGCCTCAGGCTTTCAACCCTTTTCCGCTCGGCTGCCATCGCTTCTGTAATACTGTCATCGGTTGATTTAGCGCTGTTAATTCGGGTCAATGACTCCTCCAATTGGTTTTTGGCCGCACGCAATTCAGAAATCTCTCTTGTCTTGACTTGGTCAGCAGATTTCGCTTCGCTCGTTTGGGTATCAAGACTTCTTCTCAATGAATCTGTCATTGTTTTAAACTTGTCCCGTTCATCTGCAGCTTCTCCAAGGGCCTGCTCCAATGATCGGACAATTTCAACCTGTGCTCGCTCACTTGCTTGTGCTGCTGATGTTGTCTTCTCATACCGCGTCAACTCTTCCTGAGCCCGTTCCAAATTGCTCCGTAGCTCAATAATTTCTTCTTCTGCTCGTGTGCATGATTTGGAACTGCTATAATTAGTTATCCGCTCTCGTTCCAAATCTTTGCGGACTTCAGAAAGCTCATTGGTCAAGGTACTAACTTTAACTTGTAGATCTTTGCGAGTCTGTTCCTCAGTGTTTATTATGTTCTCAAACCTTTCTTCATACTCTTTTAATTTGCGCTCTTCATTCGATGCTCGTTCCTTATAAAATTCTTTATCCTTTTGAAGTATGGAAATAAATTTGTCCTTTTCAGCAAGTCCTGAGTTTTCTGACTCACTCTTATTGTCGACTTTACTCTGAAGAAATTCAACTTGAGCTTGTAGACTCTCTTCACGCTCTTTTGACGACCGCGTCTCCTCTTGAAGTTTAATTTTATCTTGGTCTATTGTCTCTTTAAGCTTGGATATTTCTTGTTTGCGTTTATTCAACTCTTGATCAATTAGACCCTGGACTAAGTTAGCGGGGATTCTTGTGTAGAAGAATGAAGAATAAATCTTACCTTTTCAGCTACTTGACTCTGGAGAATTCCCTTTTCTTTCTCTAGGGATAAGACTCTTTGATGTAGAATTTCAACTTGGCGACTGGTAGCTGCTTCAATCTGCTCATCGGCTTGTCTTTTACAAGCCTCTAGCTCATCTTCAAGCCGAGCAATCTCACCCTTAGCGTCGAAAAGATCATTATCCTTCTGTTCATTGTCGCTGTTGAGTCGTTCGAGTTGTTCCTTCTGGCTTGAACTGAGTCCGCTGGATTCTTGTGACAGCTTTTTATGAAACTCTTCAAGATCACGTTCTTTCTTTTGAAGATCCCTTCGAAGTCGTAAAATCTCAGCTCTATACTCTGCCTGTTTGGCAACAGCATCAGCATTCTCTTTGATAACAGCTTGCACATCAGCTGGACTGTCGCCCAATCGTTGTTCCAGAGCACTTATCCTCAACTTCAACCCAAAGTTTTCCTTCTTCATTTCGTCCACAATCTTCTCTTGCTCTTTCAACGTCAATGCACTCGGATCAAATCCATTTGATCTCTTTAGCTTGTCCCCTCCAAGCATCGGTCCTGACATACTCGAGTTGAGGAGGTTGTCGCGTACATTACTTAAATCATCCTCCATACTCTCCTGTTGCTCTGAACTGCTCACATCGATACTCATAGCTGATGGAGATGATCGTCGTGGCAGGTTTGGTGGCTTTGACGGTGTATGTGATGTTCTACCAGTTTGAGCTCGTGTACTGGCGCCATTGGAAAAAAAGGGAGTGAATTCTTGGGTTGCTGCCCTAGCTCCACCATTCTTTTTTGTTGTACCATTTCCATTCGGTGTTCGCTGGTTTCTAAAATGCTGAAATAGATTACTCTCTATTCGTGACATTCTTTTTTCCTTTGGTACATTAAACCAGCTTGATGATAATTGATATAAAGGTGTGCGCGCGACGCGATGCGATGCGATGATTTGTTTGTTTTTTGTTTACATTCGTTGGGAACAAACGTCAATAAAAAAATGTTGCGCCTAGCAACGGTGACTCCAGAAATGAGTGCTATCGTACATTTGTATATTTATGATGAATGAAATGCCCGAAGTAAAATATATATATATATATGTACAAACGATCGTATGCATTGGATAAGACATTCGCGCTTGGTAGCTATTCATCTTCACGCTTCAACTTTGGCAGATTAATTCCCAAGCTACTCAAAAGAGCACCCGCAGGACCATTGACTCCACCACCAGATTGGATAGATTTTAAGAGATTCTCAAGAGTTTGAGCCTCATCCCCTGACGGATCGAAATCGTCCAGCGCACCGTGATGACGAAGCTCAGCCTCAATATCACCATCTTCATCTGAATCTTCATCATGGTCATTTGATGGTGTTGCGCGATACTTTTCAATATCTTGCGGAGAAAGTTTTAACCCCTCTTTGAGAAAGAATTCAAAGAAATCATCCTCGTCAATTAGAGGTTCATCTTTATTAGATTTCTCCTTTACTTCGTGATCGGAAGTCATTTCGACGATTCTTGGCTCATTTGGCATCTGTCCAATCGACGAAGAGGCATGTTCTTCATCTCCTGACTCTTCGCTTGAGCTTACATAATTCAAGTACTCGTCATCAAATTCTGCTCCTTCCATGCCCGCCCGCTCATCATTCATGAATTTCCGGAGTTTATCAACGATATCCTTCATATTTTCCTGAGGGTCGAAAGCATTACTGTCTTCACCGTCATTCCCAGCCGCTTTATCAGTTAAATCTTGTTCGCCTAAATTATTTGCATCGACCTGCATCCAGGAGTCATCATCTGCCAATAATGGCCAAGTTTCTATATCTTCGTTGGATGGTTCACTTTGGTTGGCTAGAATATTCCACGCACTCGTAGCGGCTGACTGCAAAGAATAACCTTTTGTAGGGTGAGAGGAAACATACGCACTTTCTGCTTTGAGCATAGCTGTATCGCGATCGGTATTGGAAAAGAACCCTTCATGCTCTTTCGTTTTAAGAAATGCTTTAAAGTTGGGATCTTTGGAGAGTTTAGATGACTGTTCATCACATAGAATCTCTAATCCACATGCAATCTTCATTCCTAACTCAGCTTCTTCGTAATTTTGCGAACCCTGCGGTGGCAGGTGAAATACAGTCGGTGCAGGAATAAGTTTCTCAAAATTGAGCCGAGCGTAGATACGCTTTGTGAATCTAACCGAGCACCGTACACTGTCACGAGGGGGGAAATTCTTCATTTCACGGCAAGCTTTGAGAGAAACATCATCTCGAAGGAAAAAACTCTCTGCTGCCGGAGCTACCAGAGAGGGATTTGAATGGAGGACCAGTGCAGCCCTTCGAGGAATAATTACTATGGCATGATGAGAATTGCTCTTTGGTGCATTTTGATAACTAGAGTGAATTTCCTCGTTAGCTTATGCAGTCGAATAGCAGAAAAAAATAATTAAAAACGTACTTTCTAATTCTGTTGAACGCTACTTCAGTTACAGACTCATAAGTCTGCAAAGCATGGTTGGATTGACTGATTATGTCTAAAGCCTGATTAAAATCAAGCTGATTATCCGTCACAGGCGCAGCTTCACGGCCGAGGATATATAAAGATCCGCAATGAATATATACCTGGACGTTCTCAATTAGTGAAAATATTCCTCTAAAAACTAGAACCATACATACTCTATTATCTGCATTTTCTGGACCTAACCAGGAAGGTATTTCATGAGCTGCTTCTATGAGGAGAAACTCGCCATCTCGATCAAAGACCTGAGCATATAAATCCGAATATTTTATCGTGATCTGCCTCAGAATATAAACAATAAACCATTCGTCCTCAAGCGCATCATCAAATTCCGTTTTGCCCTCGAGAACCCATCTTCCTTGGTCTTGTGTCAATGAAAGGTTAAAAGGTTCTCGATTCCATATGTAATCCTTGGTTATAGATTTCGCAAACTGACAAACCTTTGCTTGCAGCTCATTAAGCCTCGTTTGAGAATTATCACCGACTAGGAATAGCCTGTATTGGACCCAGTCAGATATGAAGTCCTGATCAAGAACGTCCATTGATGGTGGTGACGTAGATTTAAGATGATCTGGGGTAGAGAGAGCAACGTCAAATGGCCTGAGCTGAAGGACTTGATAATCAGATCACCCATCTTACAATCACCATGTCTTTAGAACTTGTTCAAGCACAAGCTAAGCAATGGGTCTTTTGGGATAAGGTAGGAGAAGTCTGATAAGTTGAATTGGTTCAAGTTGATGCCTTGCTAACATATACTCTCCTAGAATGAACAAGATCGCAAGGAAATACAGGAACTTCTCGATGAAAATAATACAGACGAGTTGAAGAGGCGATTCAGAAAGCGTATGAATATGGAATGATTCATTTTAATGTCATTTACTAACTCGGGCTCCTGATTTAAAGGCATTACATTTGGTACAGCGGGTGCGTTTACAAAATGACAGGCTTGCAAGATGATTTTTCACGTTACTGATAGCATAATGAAGGCCTACGAGCACGAATGGAGGCTGGAGCTGCTGGGATGAACGATATGACTGTGATACAGGCTTCTCAGGTACCATTTGTGTGGTCTTTATGTAGCGTTAGTCAAGAAAATTAACTAAACTAACCATTTTGCATGCAGGGGTTATGCGAGTACTTGCTGGCTAACGTCCCCGAGACGAAAGAACGGGGGGTAATATTCGGCTATGACCATAGACATAATTCGAAAAGATTTGCTCGTCTTTCGGCGGCGGCTTTTCTCCGAAGAGGAGTCAAAGTCTACTTCTTTGACAAATTTGTTCATACTCCTCTCGTTCCCTTCGCAGTCGACTTTTTAAGAGCAGCTGGAGGTGTAATGATAACTGCCAGTCATGTATGTGCTTCTTTTAACTTTGTTCATCTGGAAATTTCGACTAACCTGATTATTCTAGAACCCGGCCCAGGATAATGGCTATAAAGTGTAAGTTTAATATGTTAAAATGTCGCTATCTTTGCATTAACGTGACTCTCATTCTCGAAAAAAGATACTGGGAAAACGGATGTCAGATCATTCCTCCACATGATAGTGGGATCGCCAGAGCTATTGACCAGAACTTGGCTCCCGAGGTATGGGATCAAACCCTGGTCGATACGGACGAGCTATCAATCAAACATTTTACTCGGCAGGTTGAAAAGGCATATTATGAGACGCTTGCATGGTTACCCCTTAGTCTCCCGAAGATTGCTCTACAAGGAAGACCAAAGTTTGTCTATACACCTTTACATGGAATCGGGTTGCCATTTGCTGAGAATATATTTCGACTCGTGGGAGTCGATCCATCGCAGCCTACTATTGTGAAGGAGCAAGCTGAACCTAATCCAGATTTTCCAACTGTTAAGTTCCCTAATCCTGAGGAGAAAGGTGCTTTGGATTTGGCAATTCAAACCGCAGATAATGTGGGCGCATCTTTAGTAGTTGCCAACGATCCTGATGCAGATCGATTTTCTGCAGCAGTCAAATCGAGCAAGACCGGTAAATGGACTCAATTAACTGGCAACCAGATTGGGCTCCTCTTTGCCTATTTTGTCTATCAAGAATATGTAAAGAAAGGACTGAGCAAAAGTAAGCTCTATATGATCAATTCAGCAGTTTCTTCAAGATCTCTGCAAGCATTTGCAAAAGCTGAGGGATTTAACGCTGATACGACTCTGACGGGGTTCAAATGGATTGGGAATAGAGCAATTGAACTCGAGGAGCAAGGATTTCACGTTCCATTTGGGTTTGAAGAGGCAATCGGATATATGTTCAAGGGAGTTCATGATAAAGATGGAATTAGTGCTTTAGCCATGTTTTTGAGGCTTTCTCTACCGTTCTTTTGTGAAGCAGCTGGTCACGATATCCTTGAACATTTGGACAATCTTTATCAACGTTATGGATATTATGAAGACTACAATTCCTATTATTTTTCATCGAGTCCTGATTTGACTGCAATGATTTTCGCATCAATTCGCAATCTTGGTGAGCCTTATCCGCAGGAGATTAAGAGAGCAGATGGGAATGGAGTTTTCAAGGTTACTTACTGGAGAGATTTAACTCTTGGATATGACAGTAGTACACCTGATCATAATCCTGTGCTTCCCGTATCGAAAAATTCTGAAATGATTAGTGCCCAACTTGACGGAGGCGAAGTTGCTTTCACTTGCCGTGGTAGTGGTACAGAACCAAAACTCAAAGTTTACATTGAGGCTAAAGGAGATTCATCCAAACAAGCAAAGCAATTGGCTATACTTGTATGGGAATCTCTCAAGCAGGAATGGTTTCGCCCTGATCAGTCTGGTCTAAAGCTTGCCCATTCGTAGAAACAATGAAATGAAAATACAAGAGGAGAGTCACTTGGAGAAGAAAAAAATTTATTTTTGAACTTATGTTTAGGTAAAAAAAAGAACCCAAACTATTTAGAGACATGTATAATATACCGAGAAAAGACATTATTCTATACTCGTATCCTTTTTACATAATAAACTGTAAATTTACATCAATAGGATGAGAAGCCTTAAAAATTATAACGTTGTTAGTCATATCAGTACTTAAGAAAAGGGGTTTTTTTAAGGACTTACAGAAAGCTGAGGTTTCTGAGCATATTTTCCCTTTAGAACTGCACGCATATTTTGTAAAAGCGTTAGATACGATTGATTAGGATTCTGTGATAAGACAGTGACGAATGCATAAGACATTGCTCCTGTAGCCTTGCCTGCCTCTTGGGTATCAGCACTAAAGAGTAGAGAATTAGTATTCAGAATAAATGAAGAGCGGGGCAGGAAAAACGAAGAGAAAAGAGAAGACAACAAACATACGAGGTTTGAGAATCTTTACACCCAGAAAGTGAAATCGCATCTGCGGGTGCGGTCTTTGTTTGCCGAGAAATCTGTTGAGCTTGAGACTGATTACCGCCTGCCTGACGGACAACTCCAGTTATAGACGAAAATACCCCACCTAAATCGCCCCGAGCGTACGATGTGATGGCACTGAGAAGACCTTCCCCAGCCTCTTTGGCAAGGTTGGGTTCCTTAATTATACCTTGAGTAGAATAGACATAAGGGAGGTCCAAAGCTGTACCAGAATGACAGCTATCGAATAAAGCTGTAAGACGGCATCCGGGAGGCAAACTCCGTACCATTATGGCTAAATGTATTTTAGCAACATTAATAATCATCTTTTGAGGCGACAAAGAAAAAACAGAAAGCAAACTGTACTGTACCATGCATGTCATCATCGACAATATGTCCCGCTTGCTGGAAGTCTACAGGATAAATGACCTCGTCATATCCATCTTCCTCATCGCCATCTAAATCTTTGGTCTGACCGCCATGACCAGAGTATTGAAACACAAGCGAATCCTGCAAGAAGGGGGGACAAATATTAGTTATTCAATTAAGACGAACAATGTATTAGCTGGTCTTGTGACTTACATTTGGATGAGCATCTTTGACAAGCCATTGCATAGCAGAAAGTATATTCGCCCTTGTTGGCTGAGACCTGGAATTTTGTTGATCATCTGTAAGAATAACCATATCATCCCATTGATAATTGTATCGTTCTAGAAAAGGTATTAGACGATGTATTCCATATGCCATTATCATAATCAAAGGATTATACACATACGATTTAAGAAATTGGAGAGATTTTTGACATCTAGAAAAATAAACCATTCGTCAGTAAAAGGAAAGGAAAGAAAAACATCAAGAGAAATTGAATCCACATACCATTAATACATCCTCGCAATTGATTGCTGGAGCCGATATAGTTGATACCAATCAACAAGGCTTTTCTTCGTCCAGTACAATTGGAATACTGATAATTATAACCCTGGGCATTCCCAGTAAACTGTTGATTACCAGAAGGCGGAGCCTGGTAAGACATCGACGTCGGACCCATATTTTGTGCAGGGCCTCCATAATTGGCATTCGTCTGATAATTGTTCTGATTATGCTGGCCAAGTCCCTCAGAAGGAGCAGCATATCGACCCTGATTACTACCGCTTCCTCTTGATGGATGAGGAGGTACGGGCGGCACATTATTGTTTTGATATTGTTGGTTATATCCATTCGGATCATACCCTTGATTATATCCCTGGTTCCCATACCCCGCGGGAGGAGGTGGCGGAGGGTATCCCTGGTAATATCCTCCTTGAGGTGGCGGCGGACCGGCAGCATAACCGTTTTCCTGCTGCCCTTGCCCGTATGAGTGATAACCCTGACCTGGATAAGACATTTGGTATAGAGATAATACCAAGTATATAACGATGGGTCGAGCTAATTTATTAATTTCCTTCCATCAATCGAACGTGCGGCTCAACCTTGTTGGGACAAGACGAAGCGCTGGGACCACCCGAGGATCCATTTAACCCAGTTGTGAGGGCGTAGAAAAGGGTGATCATCATTAGAAAAACTCCGAAGATTCAGTGCACAAAAGGGATAATAAAATATACAAATGGTATAGATTGAGAGAATCGTGTCGATTACCAAGCAGCAATATTTTAGTAGACGATCTAGTGCCCAATTTTTTTTCTTTTTTTTTTTTCTTTTTTTTGTGAAAGGGTCGTTTTGAACCCACCCGTGTGACAGGATGGAAGCACAAAGTACAATTGGACAGGACTGGCAGGCGTTTCGGATTCTTGACGAAGGCATTGGTGTTGGAGAGAAAGTGATTGCATCTGTCGTGTTGCTTGTAATAACCCTCTTGACCACGTTGGGCCCCGTCATCACTGCAAGATATTCTCTTAATAACGCATTCTCTGTCAACTTTTATGAATCAGCCAAATATTTCGGATCAGGCGTCATAATCGGTACTGCTTTTGTCCATTTACTCGATCCAGCTTATAGTTTAATTGGACCTCAATCAGAACTTGCTAGTCACGGTGGGATATGGAGCAAGTATTCATTTGTCCCTGTTATTGTCATGGCTGCTATATTCGCAACATTTGTCGCGGACTTTTTGTTTGAGGAGGGAAGTCATGACGAGGAAGGATTTGAAATCCATCATCAACATCTGCAACCGTCTGATGCTGAAAGTGTAAACGAAATAACGAGGTTACTTGATAATAACACTGAAGCTGTTGTACGGAGACGGAAATCTTCAAATAATCTCGATGTCCGTCACTACGATTGTGCGGGGAATGAAAGCAATCTTGATCCGGAAGAACTCTATAAAAGGAAATTCTATTCCTTTTTAAAACTTGACATTGGCGTTCTCTTCCACTCGGTACTGATTGGTATCAATTTGGGTGTGATTACTCAAAGACACGTCTTCATTGCTTTGTACATGGCTATCTGTGTCCATCAAGCATTCGAAGGGCTTGGACTCGGAGCCAGAGCTATTGAACTTATTAATAACTCCCACCCATACGTGGGAATGATATTTGCTATTGGATATAGTCTCTGTACACCAGGGGCTGCACTTGTGGGAATCTTTTTGAGCAATACAGCTTACAGTCCTGATTCTGATACAGCAAGGATAGTTTCGGGAGTTTTGAACTCAATCTCAGCAGGCATTCTTATTTATACTGGTCTTGTAGAACTCATGGCTCGGGATTTCTTCTTTGATCCTAACAGGCCACGGGGAATTGTTCAGCGGTTATCAATGTTGATAAGCATGCTCCTTGGAGCCTGTGTTATGTCCTTACTGGGAATCTGGGTCTAAGCGCTCCCTCACCAAATTTTGAGGTTAATTTTTTTTTCCATCATGAAATAGATCAATACTCTTATTATTTCCTTTTTTGTCTAGTCTTTTCATTGTTCAATAAGAGAGACGTTTTTTGAAATTCTAGACTTGATTTTAAAAGCAATTTTATAGTAATTCTTTACACACTGTCAGCATGTAGCTTACCTTGGACGAACTTCTTGTGACGTTGTTGACTGTGCATTTTTAAAGTTATAGTTATTTTCCTCTTTCGGAAGGAGGTAAACAACGCACGGCTGACCAAAAGAAACATCATCAAAAGATTCAATAAACAAGTCATTACTGATTTCTCAACGATTGCAGTAGTATTTATGGCTCGGCTGAATTTTCTCAAAATTGGCAATGGTAATCGTCAACAAAAGATATCTTCATTTGGTGGTAAAAAAAGTTTTTGGGATATCGATTCGGATCAAGATGATGTGTGAGTATACTATGAGATGAGATCCCTTCCCCCCTCCTTCTTTGTTATCATTGCTCACCGAA
The DNA here is from genome assembly GCA_030574475.1 of Trigonopsis californica. Classification (NCBI taxonomy): domain Eukaryota; kingdom Fungi; phylum Ascomycota; class Trigonopsidomycetes; order Trigonopsidales; family Trigonopsidaceae; genus Trigonopsis; species Trigonopsis californica. The sequence continues at coordinate 39,717 of JAJMFC010000093.1, forward strand.
TTTACCTAGAACAATCTCATCTGCTTCCTCGGCCGTATACGAGTCTGCTCATGAAATTATTTCAGAGGATGAAGACTCTGATGCTTATCTATCATTTGAAGACGACAAGACGACGAGCACAAGCGAGACTTGTAAAAACGAAGACCACCGATCAACTCGCAAGACAGCTTCATATTTTACTAGTTTGCATGGAAGTGAAGACGACCCTATTGAAATACTTGAAGACGAAAATGATGATGATGGTGATGTCGAAGCAGAACCGATCATGCCTCTAAAGAAACGAAAAGAATTTGCTACTAGATTCTTTAAAGATCTAGATTGCAAAGCCATGAATAACCAGCTGATGGCTGGAGATAGAGATATTGAGATTATTTGGAACAATCATCTCAAATCAACTGCCGGACGTGCTGTCCGTAAACGCTTTGGACAGAAAGATTTCAAAGTATCCATCGAGCTATCGTCAAAAGTTTGCGATACAGAAGGTAAGATCTTCAAATATTGAATAAATGTATCAGCATCTAACCTTTCTTTTTTTTTTTTTTTTTTTCAAAGTTCGATTGAAAAATACAATTGCGCACGAGGCATGTCACTTGGCCTTATGGTTGATTGATGGAGAGACCAAAAACCATCATGGCATAAAGTTTAAGAAATGGTAAGTGGCATATCTAATCACCTTGTGGAAAGATTTCTTTTCTAACCAATATAAAGGGGTCGGAAAGTCATGGACTCAATGGGCGACGATTGTATTGTGGTAACCAGAAAACACACATATGCTATACGATATAAGTATCGATGGCAATGTACTGGAACAAATTGTAACAAAGTTTATGGGCGACATTCAGCTTCTATTGATGTAAATCGGCACGTATGTGGTAAATGTAAATCACTATTACGATCTTTGGACGATTCGAAATTGCTGGCATCCAAAAAAGCTCGGCCTGCCACAGCCTATCAGATGTTTGTGAAAGAGATGTATGGAAAAGTGAAAGCGGATTGCCCTATAAACACCCCGCAAACACAGATTATGAGAGAAATATCTGGTCTATGGAACAAAAAGAAAGCCGAGATGGCGATAGGAGACGAGAACATAGCTCCCATTAACACCCTCAAAAATAGTCTTCAGCAACTTGAAATATCATCATAGTCGTCGTTATATGGAAAATAGTAATATATATTATTCCGGACTGGAAATAGCGATTAACCCATCATTCTCAGAAGGAATAACAATAGGCAAGTCGACATCATCATATTCGGCACGGTTGGTCATAATCTGTTGTAAATTGAACCGTTTAAGTTTTTCAAAGTCGTCCACAATGCTGATACCAGCAACACTCTATTTTTAAATTGATAAGGCAAAGGAATAAAAGAAAGAATATAAACAAAATAAAAAATAAAAAGTACCTTAAATATCTCGACGAGAATTAGCTTATCATAATCCTTCAAGTCCACGGTATGAGGCTTTCCAACACCTCTTGCAACAGTAGTGATAATTTCATCTCTTGTTAATGTATCGTGTAATCTGCTTGTAGGCCTCACAGCAAACTATAGATTATTAGCATGGGTGTATAAAATATCCAGAAAGTACAAATAATTGGCAATACCTTGTAGATCTGCTGCTGTCGAGGCTTATGGAACACCGGTGCAAGTACAGTAGAAGCAAGCTTCTCAAGTTCACCTGGTGTAGCGCTTGCATTGAGAGTGACTGGTGATAATCGCTGGACATATTTAACATGACGGACTGAGGATGTTGCGCACTCAATACAGACGGCTCGGACAAGAGCGACCGGGTCAACTGGTTTTCGTGTCCGAATGTATAGGACACATTCAGTACCTAATTGAACAGGTGCGAATAGTTGTGACTTTGGATCACGAGGCTGTTTAGCTTTGCTTATTTCTTTTGCCAACTGGGTTTCAATGTCTAAGCCGTCATCATCATCATCATTTTGCTCTGTCTCATCTTGATCCTCAGCCTCCCCACTTTTAAAATGTTTGTCGTATACTTCATTGACAAGTGATAAAAGCTCAGAAGTAGCTTGTCGTTCCCGTCCTCGATTACAGGTAGCAAATATTCCTGCAGTATGGAGATCAATGTTACTCGCAGATTTGAAGTACTAAAAAACAAATTGAGTAATATTAGTTATACAAGTGATTCATCTTCACAACAGCCTATTGTATACATACCTTTGCCTTCTTAGCCTTCTTGCTGCTATTCTCGTTGAATTTGCGTTTGGCCATTTTTTGCTTCTCTTTTTTCCTCAAATTGGTTGGGAGCCAAGTAGTAGAGTAGAATCTCTCAAAAAGATGTTGGCGATGAGGATACCGATTAAGGCCGACTAGGATGGCTATCCTATCATCCTAGTGCTAGCATTTGTGTATGATGCTTCACATACTGTCTATTATAGGATGGTACATAAGAACAACTACAAGTACTAACTACAGTGATATATGGTACTTACATCACCAATACAACATACACGCGATTGTAACGATCGAAGAATAGATCCGTGCCTGGTTACCTGAGCAACGCGCCGCTTATTTGTACAAATGGCACAAGGCAAAATAATCGTTAGCGCTTGAATGGATGGAGATTCGGTCGGCAGTGGATCTTCCTGACATATATATATATGTAAGACATCTAATTTATTGTACACACCAATGGATCGCAGTTTCTGAAAAGGCCCGAGTGCTCATGGTCATGACTAATTGTGACTCCCAGATATCCAGAATGCTACACTGACATACACGTCATAAAGACGGGTACCATTTACAGTGAATAGCAGAGATCCAAGTAAACATATCCCGAGCACGTGAACTATCTTAACAGCAGACTCATGGATTCACTTGGCCCCATCCATTTACCCGGATCGGGTTGTGGGGTGCGGCTCATGCTAGAGCTTGGCCTATGTTAGTCAATATAAAGTATAAAAGGATACTTTCTCGCATCCCCTTCTGTTTTAAGGTTTCCCCAGTTTATCATCCATCGTCTCCCCATAACAACTCATTTTCAAATGCTGCTAAAAAACGTTCAAAACGGGGATTCCGACGTTGAAGTATCCAAAGCCGGAGAAACATCTTTCTTTTCGGTTGTTGATGGTAAGATTGGCAGAGGAGCGATCGCGGCCAAAGATATTCCTCCAGGAACTGTTGTCGGGAGCATTATTAATGACACATGCGTTATCATCGACCATCCAACAATGCATACCATTCAACTCACGGGAGATGCTCATGTTGACTTCCGTAATGGACTAGAGTTTGTCAATCATAGTTGTGATCCAAATTGTTATTTCCGTTTTGTTTACCGCAATAAGGATAAAAACGAAAAGGAAATTCCTACCCAGCTCGATCTCATTGCTCTTCGATTCATCCCAAAAGGTCATCTCCTCTCCTTCAATTACAATATTTCTGAATGGGATATGGCTACACCCTTTAATTGCAGCTGTGGAAGCAAATCCTGCTATAAATCTATCAAGGGATTTAAGCACCTCGATCATCGAGAAAGGAATGCCATTGAACCATTTTTGAGTCCCTACATTGAGCACTTGGCTCAAGACCAAAATGCTTAAATTTATTTAGTTCTAAAACGATTAACGCGACGATGACTATAGAACACAAAATTGGTACTTTCTAGTTTATTTTCTCTCATTGATTTCTCCTTAAAATGTATCTTTATAATGAATCCATATTTTTGACCCAAAAAAAAAAAAATCTCTTCTTATACTTGGTAACCCGCCTGACCTATTGCAACCATCATAAAGTAATTTTTTGACCAAAACTTTACTTTCTCCAGCTGATATGTCTTTTTTTTTTTTTTTCCTCCTACTCTTTTGTCGGATGGCCTCTGTCGTATTGCTATTTTTCAGCAATAAGTCGGACGAATGATATTGATGATACGATCGGGTGAAATGGGAGCATGACAGTGACCTCCTTTTCGAATCTTGGGATATAGCGATAATCTTCTCGATATACCATACGTGAAGTCAACACATATCAATACCCTCTTTTATCATATTTTACAAGGTCTCTTGAGGAGGCTAAACATTCCTTAATGGATGTATCTGGGTAAAAAAAAAAAATAGTACAGATGGCTTGTTATTTCAATTATTTCAACCTATGATTCCGTAATATCTGTGTATACATACCTCCAATTATCCTCACTTATTAAATAAACAGGAAACTTCATGTTGATCAATACCCCTATTGCATGTATTATAAACATTTTACTATACGCCGGTCACACGTTCGTATATCTTAAAAATGAACATAAGCCTATTTTGAGTTTTGTTTCATCTGCTTGTCTGGTAAATTTTCTGGTTCAAGTATCTTAATCCGTAAAGAGTATACTGGATTGAAACGATGGACTAAGTCTCATCTCCCTCAAGGATACCCATATTTATAATAAGCCTACGATTAAGTTTCATATCTGGCACTATTGGTTGTTACTGGCAGTTCATTGTAGTAATTGGCAGATTGTCGTTACATTTTTGCTACAGAAATTACGGTAATATTGACACGTTTGAACAGCAAAGAAAAATATAAAATGAGTGCTACTTCCCCCTTGCTCTATTAATCTGAATTACTAACCAGCTAACAAATTTCTCAGTGAACCCTCTCCTCATTAAGCTTTTACGCTCGAGGTTTCTAGCGTTTGTGGAGAGCTACCTGAGCCCCACAAGCTCTGCTAACAAAACCGTGTCTGCGGCTAGGTCTTCTGTGGGTGACGCCCGGCCTAGGAGCAGCTGCATGCGCGCAGAAACACCTGCCAGCAGAGGAGGGCGCTCTCCCGAGTTTGTGAGAGTAAGGCGTGCCATGTTTATATAATTCTATGTGCAATACCAACAAGCTAACGGGCCGTTGTGGTCTCATGCAACAAGACGAAAACGGAAAAATATTAAGTAATGGATTAAGCTATTAGATTTATCGAAAGCCAATAAAAAACAATGCTGCAAAGCCACAATTGAAGGTTATTCGCTGGCTTCATGGCTTTGAATAAGGTATTAATACGTCTCAAAACAGTTTAATGATCCAAAATAGGTTTAGATCGCGTATTCTCTTTACATGATTATACTAGATTAGTTGAACTAAAAAAGTTGAAGGCAGAATCAACGAAATGGGGCTGAGCTCAAACGCAAACCTTAATGATGTAGCCGCTACCAACTAGGCCTCCGTTTGTGAATAAGATATACTGAATACTAAAAGTTCCATAACAAAAATATCGCTCTTGCTTGCCGGAATACTTTATGGTGCAGATAGTAGGGGTAAAACAAACGAAGTTCCGTGGAGAGCAAGTCATGAATAATACACAACTGTAGGCTACCATCGAAAGAATGCTCACCGCAGTAGAATCAATGCAATGATGAGTGATTTATACTTGACCAGATACTAATTTATTGAGTAACGCTAGGCCTTCTAAGGCCTAGCAAAGTAAGGTATAAATGGCGTATCGATCAGTCTAGAAAGGATCCAAAAGCAGTTAAATCAAAGTTGATTCACATCATTTTAACTGTAGTCCTAGCTGAAAGTCGAGAGCGAATTCGTTTATTAATCTTGTACCCGCTATATCTGGCAATGACGTTCAGAAATAGATAAAGATTTGTCCTCCTCTATAGAAGGACAGCCACCTATAAGAAGGACGATTACGAAAAAGTCCGCAACCAAAGCAGATTCGATAACTATCGAGTAAAAGATATCTTAAGCAAGAAATGTGACAAGTCGAGCTTCTTTCGGGTAGTTTACTTCATCATTTCATCATGGTTATTTAGATCAACAATAAAAATAACATATTACATCTAAAATAGGAAGAGGCTGATACCGAATATACAAGTTTGGATGACGCAGATCTACGATTTTAAGACTACGGTGAAGTGGAGTTGATAAATACGAAGACGGGTTTATAGTTGAAAAGAAGAACATTTATGTTATGCCGCCGAACAATCTCAGGTGGGGTAAAATCTGCCCGTTTGATTTTAGAGACTGCTTCGGCGGTTAGTTTCGGAAGCCTATGATCGGGCTTGAGAATGCCCCCCCTTATTTCTGCTAGTTCACTGTCACGAAACGCTCGACGCTCACGGTGGAATTCTAACAACCAGCAGTGATGTTGAGCGTCTCTGTTCATTCCAACAGTGAACTCGCAACATCCTAGCCGACCAGGGAGTCTTGGTAGATGGGAAGGAGGGGCATTCCCAAGGTAAATATGGCAACGACGGAGCCCGTATCTGGAAGGATACAGCCCGCATTGCCCTAACCCTCTCAAAAGGTGGGTGCAGCCAACACCTAGCTGCTCAGGACTGTCATCCATGCCAGAACTAGCCTTTTGAAAATTTTCAGGCTTAACCTTGAAGGCAGGTTTCTCCTGTAAAGAGAACCTAACCTTCTTGGCCAGTTCCGGCATGCCAACAGCCCTGGTTTGGCGCAGACAGCTGCGCATAGGCTGGCCTGCACCCCCAGAAGACCTACCGTTAGTAATTGCCTTAGATTTGGCCAAGAAGGTCAGGTTTTCTTTGGTTTCTGCCAATCAGACTGGTAAGTGTGATAGGTTTCTTTTCCGTGCCATCAGACTTATCACACTTACCAGTCTGATTGGCAGAAATCAAAGAAAACCTGACCTTCTTGGCCAGGTCTAAGGCAAGTACTAACGCCAGGTCTTCTTCATAATCATAATATTATATTAAATGCTTATACTATGTGTGATGGGGGTAACACGAAGGAAGATGCGACTATTTTATAATAAAATGTTTATAATACATGGGTAATTCATAGAAAAAGGAAGTTATGATTGTTTATAGTAAAAGGTTATAATAAATTCAATATGGCTAAAAATAAAGACAAAAGAGGTATACATTTATATATATGTAGATATTATTAGCATGGTTATGGTATAATTACTAGAGAGAATTCGCTTATTAGTCTTCTCCCTCGCCATGTCTGATAATGACAAGAAAAAATAAATATTGCTCTTCATATCAGGGGACACCATTAAAACCAGAAAATGCCACGATCGAACCAGATCTTCTTTGTTTGTCGAACATAGATATTAGACAATTTGTTTCTTATTTTTAAAACTAATTCACGCTATTAAAACCTGTCCAACTTGCATCACTGCATCGCCGTTCCTCGTAGACATATTAAGATCCGCTTTACAGAGCACCAACGAGTCGTGCCTGGATTTCCCAAATATTGACTGACTTCCATTATAGCAAGACCTAGTACGCTAGTGCATGCGCAGTAATTTTACAAGCCATACTTATCGTAGATTCCTTTTTGAGCCCGACACATATACCCTGCCCATCAAAAGCTCAATGTATAGTCGCTGGCTTGCAGTCTGCCACCATTGATCGACGTTGGCAATAGCATGTATTTGTCTGCTATAAGAATTCCTTCACCAAATTGTTGGACAAAAACACCATTGACACGTCCATGTCTCTTAGTAGACCAATATGGGCCATAGTAGCCACCAAGCCCATATAACGGCAGAAGGC